>APFE030874757.1:0-27952 GCA_000404065.3 Pinus taeda
CTACAACTCTTCTTGAAAAATTGTAATGCAATAGAATTTCAATGCAATCCACTTGTTAAAGAATAACTAAGGTAGTGCCCAAATGACTTTCAAATTAAGGTTTTGAGTTTTAAATTAAGGTTTAATTAAAAATAACCAAGGTACATACTTATCTTATAGAGATGGAAGTAAATAACACTTTGAGGAGTTTGAATATTTTTTATAAAAAAGTTTGGTTTCTTTGAATATTGCAATAATAATATATTAATAAATTCTATATTAAAAATACAAATATTAAAAAACATAATTAATTAAAATAATAAGTACTAAGAATCTATATTTTTAAATAAAAATTGACATATTAAAACATAAGTCCACCATATAATATTAACTAATATATGAAATCACACTCAATAAATCTATTATTAGTAAAATAAACTTAATAAAATATGTTTATAAATATACTCTATAAAATTAGGTTTATCATTAATATATTATTATCTATAAATACAAATATTACACATATATTAATATATAAAAAAATTATATATTATTAGAAATACTTCTAATATTAATAACAATTAAGCTATTATATTAACATTAATAAATGTTAATTAATAACATTTATGTATTATCATTAATATTCATAAATAATGTTCATAATAGTTACATTTTAGACATTAATAATAATAAATAAATATAGTATTGACAATACAAATATTAATATTAACGCTATTAATAATGAGGTTAATATATTCTTAATAATTTCATATGATAATTATTTATGTAATAATAATTTTAAATGTAATAATTTGATATATTTTGTAATAATTTGATATATTTGGATAACACAACCATTAATGGTTAGCTTTAATCAATTATAATTCATCATTTTCAATCTTATTAAACACTAACAATTATAGTAGGTCATAATTAATCATTGATTAATGTATTAAGCCACATGAATTATTAATAGTTTGATTATTAACTAATATATAAAACCATAATTTATGAATATCAATACTATTTATTATTTATTAATATTATTACTTTAAAGCTTTAATATAAGTAATATAAATAACAACATATATTTTTTTTATATTACTAAATATAATATATTATAATTTATTATTAATTTAATATTAAATATATTTATTACTCGTAAATTATATTAATATTAGTATTATCATTAATTTTAATATTAATATTAACATTGATATTAATGTGTGCCTCTTACTCTAAAATATGTGTTACAATTTCAATAGCCATGCCCATTAAAACATGTGCCTTATGATGCATTTGAACTTTTGAGGCCATAGCTATAACACACCCTAAAAATTATTTAGTTTTAAATTTTGGTGTTAATATAATATGACATAGTTTTGATGTTTATGTCATCTAATAAAACCTCGTATATGTATTGTGAACTTTTGTAGCCATAGTTGTAACCCACCCTAAAATGGTTACTATGTACATATATTATTGATATATTCTAGAGCGATTGTTGAGCTTTAGAGGAGTAACTGGAACATGTAGCCACCACATCTCTTCTTTGAGATAAGCTACCATTTCCTAAGCTAGTTTATTTCCATTTTGTATGTAAGCATATTTCAATTCTTTGATATTAATGACATGAAATTTTATTTGTGCTTCAACTCTATGTTTATGTTTATATTTTTATTTTGTTGCATTCCTGCATAAGTCTTGATCATTATAAACTACACTAGGAGTAAAACCATTGCTCCCTAGGATCACTACAAGCACATGTCATAGTCTAATATGATAATGGTTGTATTGAGGGATGTTTCTTAGAGAGTGCAATACTTGGAGATTTTTTTGAATTAGGACACGATGAGGAGAATTAAAGCTTGGATCCTCTTTTAGAGAACACAAAACCATGCCACGATGAGTGCTTCAAATGTGGATCCTTAGCTTAAAGACCACGGAACTATGGAGGTGGCTTCCAACCATCACATGACGCTTGTACATCTTCACTAATCTACACTCATGTGGATATATTGTTATAACTTATATTAGGTTGTTGCAAAATTGATACATTTTCTATTATTTGCCTAAGTGACCTATCTTATAAAATGGGAAGAGTCTCGTCACTCTCACAACATAGTCACTAGATCATCCATATCATCTTGATGTAATCATATTGTAGCCCTTTTTTGTAATGTGAGGGTTAAAGCTTGGGTAGATATTCAGAACTAGGGTTTATAAGACTTTAGTAAATGATTTTAAAAAAACTTAGATAAAAGTTTCAAAATACTCTAAAATTTTATAAAATGATTAGGGTTTAGAGTTTATGGTTTGGGATTTAAGGTTTAGGGTTTAAGGTTTGGGGTTTGGGTTTAGGTTTAGGGTTTAATGTTCAAGGTCTACAACATTTTAGTAAATGCTTTTAATAAACACTTAACTAAAAGTTACAATTTTTTTTTTAAATGTTATAAAATGGTTAGGGTTTAGGGTTTAGGGTTTAGGGTTTAGGGTTTGGGGTTTGGGGTTTAGGGTTTTGAGTTTACGTTTTTGGTTTTAGGGTTTATGTTTTTGTGTTTATGGTTTAGGGTTTATAACAATTTAGCAAATTATTTTAATAAACACTAAAATAAATGTTACAAAATTCTTCTTAAACTGTTATAAAATTCATAGGGTTTATGGTTTAGGATTTAGGGCTTGGGCTTGGGGGTTTAGGGTTTAGGTTTTAGGGTGTATGATTTAAGGTTTATAACAATATTCTAAAATTCTTAGGGTTCAGATTTTAGGGTTTATTGTTTATAAAACTTTAGTAAATCCTTTTAATAAACACTGAGAAAAAAGTTACAAAACACTTGCTAAAAAGTTATAAAATGCTTAGGGTTTAGGTTTGAGGGACACTTTAGTAAATTATTTTAATAAAAACTTTAAAAAAGGTTACGAAACTGTTGATAAATTTTTATAAAATTCTTAAGGTGTAGGTTTGAGTGTTTAGGGTTTATAACACTTCAGTAAATTCTTTTAATAAACATTTAAAAATGGTTACAAAAATCTTATTAAAATTTTATAAAATGTTTAGGGTTTAGGGTTCTAAAAAGTTACAAAACGCTTGCTATATTATAATAAAATGATTAGGGATTAGGGTTTATAACAATTTAGTTAAAATAAAAACCTAAAAAAAGTTACAAATGCTTGTTAAAATGTTATAAAATACTTAGGGTTTAGGGTTTGACGTTTAAAATGTCATAAAGTGCTTATGGCTTAGGGTTTAGGGTTTAGGTTGGGGGTGTGAGTATTCGGGTTTAGGGTTTATGGTTTGTAATGCTTTAATCAATTCTTTCAATCAACACTTATAAAAAAGTTAAAAAATAGTTTTTAGCATTTAGGGTTTTTTGCGGTTTTTAAGGTTCAATGTTTTTTTAGGGTTTAGGTTTTTTTTGGGTTTAAGGTTTATGGTTTTTTAAGGTTTAGGGTTTTTTATGGTTTATGCCTTTTTTTAGGTTTTTAGGGTTTATGGTTTTTTAGGTTTTAGGGTTTGGGGTTTAGGGATTAGGGGTTTAGGCTTTATAATAGTTTAGTAAATAGTTTTAGTAAACAATTAAATAAAAGTTACAAAACACTTTTTAGAATGATATAAAATCCTTAGGATTTAGGATTTAGGGTTTAGGGCTTAGGGTTTAGGGTTTAGGTTTTGGAGATTACGTTGTAGATTTTATAAGACCTTAGTAAATGCTTTCAAGCTTTAGGCTTTAGGCTTTAGGCTTTAGGGTTTATAAGACCTTACTAAATGATTTTAGAGTTTATCCTTTAGGCTATAAGCATTAGGATATAGGGTTTGGGGTTTGGAGTTTAGGGTTTAGGTTTTATAACACTTTAGTAAATTCTTTTAATAAACACTTAAGTAAAAGTTACATAGCGCTTTCTAAAATATTATAAAAGTCTTAGTGTTTAGGGTTTACAGTGTGGCATTTAGGGTTTCAGGTTTAGGGTTTAGGTTTTACGGTTTATGGTTAAGAGTTTATGGTTGAGGATTTATAACTCTAAATTTACAAAATGCTTTTTAAAATATTTAAAAAAAAATAGCCTTTAAGGTTTAGTGTTTAGGGTTTAGGGTTTAGGGTTTAGGATTTATAGCACTTTAGTAAATTCTTTTAAGAAACACTTAAATAAAAGTTTAAAATGTTTTTTAAAATGTTATAAAATGATTAGGGCTTAGGTTTTAGGGTTTGGTGGTTTACAGTTTAGGGTTTCGAATTTATGGTTTAAGGTTTATAACACTTTAGTAAATGCTTTTAATAAACACTTAAATAAAAGTTACAGAACACTTCTTAAAATGTTTTAAAATGCCTACAATTTAGGTTTTATGGTTTATAACACTAAATAAAACTTAAAAAACACTTTAAAAATGTTATAGAATACATAGGATCTAGTTTTTAGGGTTTCGAGTGTAGTGTTTGGGGCTTAGGATTTAGGTTTTATAGCACTTTAGTAAATTATTTTAATAAACACTTAAATAAAAGCAACAAAATGATTTTTAAAATGTTATCAAATGATTAAGGTTTAGGGTATAAGGTTTAGGGTTTGGGGTTTATAGTTTCATGCTTAGGTTTTAGGGCTTATAACACTTTAGTATATTAATTTAATAAGACATTGAATAAAAGTTACAAAACACTTCTCAAAATGTTATAAAATACTTATGGTTTTGGATTTAGGTTTTAAGTTTTAGGGTTTAAGGTTTACTGTTTATGAGGGTTCAGTAAATGATTTTAATAAACACTTAAATAAAAGTTACAAAACACTTTTTAAAATGTTATAATATGCTTAGAGTTTAGGATTTAAGGTTTAGGGTTTAGGGTTTAAGGATTGGGGTTTAGAGTTTAGGGTTTAGTGTTTCAGGTTTATAATGCTTTAGTAAATTATTTTAATAAACACTATAGTAAAAGTTACAAAATGATTTTTAAAATGCTATAAAATCATTAGTGTTTAGGGTTTAGCATTTAGGGTTTGAGGTTTAGGGTTTAGGGTGGTTTATCATAGGGTTTATGCTTAATAAGACTTAAATGGTTTTAGTGAAGGCTTAAATAAAAGTTACAAAATTATTTTAAAATGATATAACATGCTTAGGGTTTAGTGTTTATGATTTGGCCTTTGGGATTGAGGGTTTAGGGCTTATAAGAACTTAGTAGATTCTTTTAGTAAAGACATAAATAAATGTTCCAAAATGATTTTTATACTATTATAAAATGCTTAAGGTTTAGGCTTTTGTGTTTTGATTTTGGGTTTTATTTTTAGGGTTTAGGGTTTAGGTTTTAGGGTTTATAACACTTTAGTAAATGCTTTGAATAAAAACTTAAATAAATGTTACAAAACAATTTTTTAAATGTTATAAAATGCTCAAGATTTAGGGTTTAGGCTTCAAGTTTTAGGGTTTTTGGCTTTTGGTTTAGAGTTTAGGGTTTATAACACTTGAGTAATTGCTTTTAATAAACACTTAAATAAAAGTTACAGACTCCTTTTTAAAATGTTATAAAATGCTTATTGTTTATGGTTTAGAGTTAAGGGTTCGAGGTTTATTATTTAGGGTTTAGGGTTGAGGGTTTTGAATTTAGGGTTTATAACACTTCCGTAAAATCTTTTAATGAACACTTAAATAAAATTTAAAAATTTCTTTTTGAAATGTTATAAAATGTGTCTCATTTACAATTTAGGGTTTAGGGTTTGGATCTGAAGGTCTAGGGTTTGGGGTTTAGGGTGTAGGGTTCGGGGTTTGGGATTTAGCGTTTAGGTTAGAGTGTTTAAGGCTAATAAAATGCTCAGGGTTTAGAGTTTAGCGTTTATGGTTTAAGGTTTAGGTTTTAAGGTTTATAACACTTTATTAAATGCTTTTTAGAAACACTTAAATAAATGTTACAAAACACTATTTAATACTTTATGAAATGATTAGGGTATAGGGTTTACGCTATAGTATTTACGGTTTATGGTTTATAACAGTTTATTAAATTCTTTTAATAAACATTTAAATGAAAATAACATAACCATTTTAAAAATTCTATAAAATTTTGAGGGTTTAGGGTTTGTGTTTTAAGGTTTAGGGTTTAGGGTTTTAAGTCCAGGGTTTAGGGTTTATAGTTTATAGTTCAGGGATTATAACACTTCAGTAAATTCTTTTAATAAAAACTTAAATAAAGTTACAAAACACATTTTAAGATGTTAGAAAATACTTAGGGATTACAGTTTACAGTTTAGGGTTTAGGGTTAGGGGTATATGGTTTAGAGTTTAGGGTTTAAGGTTTATAGCACTTTAGTAAAAACTTAAATAAAAGTTACAAAACATTTTTAAAATTTTTATAAAATGCCTAGGGTTTAGGATTTAAGGTTTGAGGTTTAGGGTCTAGGGTTTAGGGTTAAGCGTTTGGAGTTTAGGCTTTAGGGATTAGGGTTTACATTTCAAGGTTTATACACTTAATAAAATGCTTACAATTTAAGTTTTAACATTTTCAATTTAGGGTTTAGGGTTTGGTGTTTAGGGTTCTTGTTTAGGGTTTATAACACCTTAGAATTTTTTTTAATAAACACTTAAATAATTTTACAAAACAATTTTTAAAATGTTCTAAAATTCTTAGGGTTTAGTGTTTAGGATTCAGGGTTTAGGGTTTATGGTTTAGGTTTTGGGGTTTAGGGTTAAGGGTTTAGGGTTTAGGGTTTAGGGTTAAGGGTTTAGGGTTTAGGGCTTAGGGATGAAGCACCCCACCTTAAGTGGGTATCCTTTGCTACATATTACACATAATTCATTCATCATGTTGAGCCTCGAGGAGTTATGAAGAAAAATAAATAAAAGAAAATAGGTTTATGGAGAAGAGTGGAAAACAAAGGTTGGGGTATCCGTGTACGACAATTTTCTCCCTCCTACAATCACATACAGATGTTTTGTATTCCCTTATTATAGATACTGATAAAATTCTTAGGGTTTATGGCTTAGGGTATAGGATTTGGGGTTTAGGGTTTAGAATTTAGAGTTTATAACATTTTAGTAAATTCTTTTAATAAGCACTTAAATAAAAGTTACAAAAGGTTCTTAAAATGTTATAAAATTCTTAGGCTTTAGCATTTACGGTTTAGAGTTTATAACACTTTAGTAAATGATTTTAGTATATACTTAAATAAAAGTTACAAAACACTTTTTAATATTATATAAATTAATTAGCGTTTAGGGTTTAGGTTTTATGGATTAGGGTTTAAATTTTATAAAAATTTAGTAAATTCTTTTAATAAACACGTAAAAAAAGTTACAAATCACTTTTTTAAATGTTATGAAATGCTTAGGGTTTAGGTTTTAGGGTATAAGGTATAGGTTTTATAGTTTGGGGTTTAGGGTTTAGGGTTTATAACACTTTAGTAAATAGTTTTAATAAACAATTAAACAAAAGTTACAAAACATTTTTTTAAATCTTATAAAAGGCTTAGGGTTTAGATTTTTCGGTTTACGGTTTATAGTTTAGGGTTTAGTTTTAATGGTTTAGGGTTTATAATACCTTAGTAAATTATTTTGATAAAAACATAAGTAAAAGTTACACAACTCTTTTTAGAATGGTATGAAATTCTTAGGGTTTAGGGTTTATAAGACTTGAGTAAATTTTTATGATAAACACTTAAATAAAAGTTAAAAAACACTTTTTAAAATGTTATAAATTTCTGAGGGTTTAGGGTTCAGAGTCTATGGTTTATAAGACTTTAGTAAATCTTGTTAATAAACATTTAAATAAAAGTTAGAAATTTTTATAAGATGTTACAAAATGCTTAGGGTTTAGGGTTTAGGGTGTGAGGTTTAGTGTTTAGGGTTTAGGGTGTAGGGTTTGTCATTTACAGTTTAGGGTTAAGGGTTTATAACACTTTAGTAAATTCTTTTAATAAATGCTTAAATAAAAATAAAAAAAACAATTTTTAAAATGTTATAAAATGCTTAGGGTTTAGGGTTTAATGTCTGCAGTTTGGGGTTTAGGGATTAATGCTTAGGACTTAGGGTTTATGATTTAGGGTTTAGTTTCCATTATAAGAGAGTTAAAAACCTCGGAAAAAAGCCAAAAACAAAATATCCTAATCACAATATGAAAAAAGAAATGATTTATGCGAAAAAAGCGCAAAAGCTAATGAGGTAATGAGGTTAATGAGGTTGCCGCTATAACAAAGTTAAAAGCCGCGGAAAAAACCAAAAACAAAATATTCTAATCACAATATGATAAAAGAGAAATGATTTAAGCATAAAAAAGCGTAAAATTTAATGAGGTTTCTGTTATAACAAAGTTAAAAGCCTCAAGAGAAAAGCATAGCTAAGAAGGGAAGGATTCTGAAAACATTTGCATATCACACAGAGTCATTAAAATAGCTTGTGCAGAGCTCATACAACCACGACAATTGCTTCTATGGGTTGAGCGCATTCTTTAAGGCCTGAGTGTGTAATGGCATTGGAGCATATGCATCTGTGTGTTGGGATGGGGATGAAGCCAGCCAGCCCTCACGGTTCATTCCTCGTCCATTTTGTGTGTGTTTGGATGAGGATGAAGCCAGCCAGGATTCACGGTTAGTTTTTCATCCATTTTTTGCAACTGTGTTTGTTTGGTCAAGTGATATAATATTCTTTGAGAGTTGAGAATTAAATAAATAGTAATATTAATGTATTTATCCAAGATATAGGGAGATTTGAGAGTTACATCAACGTTGATCAAAGGCTTGAGAGTTAAATTAGTTGATCTCTTTAGATGATCTAGGCGTCCTATGTTACAATAGGTCATTATTACTCGAGCGGAAATTGGTCCTTCAAGAAATCCACCATTACACGCCGAAGCCAATTCATAAACACTACCAAATGATTTCTATGAATTTTCAAAGTGACTCCAAAAAATCTGACTCAACTCAATTCCTTCCACCATCTTATTATCGAGAAAAATTGATGTCGTGTTGTTCAAATTTAAGGTTGGTGTGTTATCGAGTGAAAGCTAGGCAAATTGGTTTTAGGATACTGATCGTTATCCCTCGAAAATATTTCTTGATTGTAGTTCGTTTTTATCTATATTGATTATATTTCATTCTGTTATTCTTTATTTCAATTCACTGTTTATCTATGTTATTATGTTTTTATATTTTAACAAGCATTGTTCACCATGAAACCCATTTAATTCGAGGTAAATTTTATTATTACTCGCACCTTGTTATTCTCCAATGTTTGGATCCATCAAAACCCTAGTCCTTTCATTTCTACAATGTCGTTCATTACTGTTAATTTCTTGAGCATTTCACAAAGTATTTCATTTTTGTCTTATCTCAACCTCTATTACCGCAACAAGAATGAACGAAAAAGTCGTTGTCGCTCGTGGAAGAAATGATGTTATAAGAAATTGTCATTTCAAATTGTTGTTACTGAGAACCTTCATAGATCTTACTCCAATGCTTTCCCTCATTGAAAACCTCATTCCGTCCATCATCTTCTCCCTAGGTGAATCTCAAACCAGATAGAATGACATCGCACAATGGCCTGAATTGTAGATACTCTCCCTAAACTTTATTAAATTGTTTTTATAAATGGAGTATGTAGATAGAGGATTAAATAGTTTCTCTATTATTAGTTTCATTCTCTATTCCTTTTTGTTTTTCCACTAAATTTATTATTATGTTTTTTCACTTTTGTTTTATTAACGACTATTTTATTATTGCGACAAGCTCAACAAGCTCGAGTTGTTTTGTTTTTTCCATTAACTAAAAAATATACCATATATATATATATATATATATTATATATATACCATATATATATACCATATATATATATATATATATAATTTATATTTTTTATAATCATATATTTCTTTATTCGTTTTTTATTATAAACCACATTCAGTTGTGTTAATGATAAAATATATATATTTTAGTGTAAGGTAATATAAATTTGTTATTTGATTAGTTTGAGGAGGGATGGCTAGCGTGCTTTTCAACTAGGGTTTGAGGAAACCTTGCAACGATGCAGAGTCCACCGTCACAGCGGCGCCGCAGTAGCAATTGAACAAAAAAAAACAAAACATTGGTATAGCGAGAACGGATATGGGAAAATCTCAGGGCGGGGCCTCAAAGCCCTCCCCAGAAGTCGAGAGAGAACTGTTGGCGCAAGTTGGATCGCTACCTTCAGGGTCGGAACATGAGGAAGAGGTCCATAGAGAACCCCCTTTGCAAGACAAAATAAATGCGCCCCTCAACCAATCAGGAAGAAATAATGAGATACCAGAAAGAAATACAATGCACATAGAGGTACCCAAGGTAACCTCGAATACATGAAAACCCATAGCAGCGGAAAGGCCCAGAGTAGAACTACCCGGTCACAGAGTCAATGGCAGAATCCATTATATGAGGGACCATGCACTCATTGGAAAATTTATTTGATTCTGGCCAACAAAAAAAGCATCGCATGGATGGATCTCGGCCAAATGGAAACCCAAGGGTCATGTCACGCTACAGCTAGGACCAAAAGGGTTCTTTACAATGATTTTTCTTTGCATCGAAGACAGGAACTGAGTAATAGATGAAGTGCCATATTCTTTCAACTTTGTTGGCCTCTATCTAAGGGAATGGGCAGCAGGATTCAACCCAGACAAGGAGGATCTCAGCTAGGCGCCAGTGTGGATCAGGATGTACTCACTGACAGAGGAATATTTGGATGACGAATCGCTAAGAGATATAGGAAATAGGTTAGGGGAATACATAAAAGCTGTAGAAGAAATGAAGTTGCACAAATGCACATCCTACGCTCGCATCTGCGTCTTCATTCACCTGGATAAGGCCCTACCAGATTCAGTAATTCTCTCTCACGATGAGTGTGAATGGACTCAACCATTGGATTATGAACATGTACCCTTTCGTTTAGGGTATATGGTTTAGGTTTTGGGATTTACTCTTCTGGGCTTAGGTTTTAGGGTTTATAACAATTTAGTATATTAATTTAATAAAATGTTAAATAAAAATTACAAAACACTTTTCAAAATTTTATAAAATACTTAGGATTTTGGGTTTATGTTCTAGGGTTTATAACACTTTATAGAATGCTTTTAATAAACACTTAAATGAAATTTACAAAGCGCATTTTAAAATGTTATAAAATGATTAGTATTTAGGGTTTGGGCTTTGTCGTTTGGGGCTTAGGGTTTAGGTTTCATGTTTTAAGATTTAGTGTTTATAAGGATTTAGTAAATTATTTTAATAAACACTTCAATAAAAGTTAAAAAACACTTTTTAGAATGTTATAAAATTCTTAGGGTTTAGGGTTTGGAATTTAGGGTTTAAGGTTTAAGGTTTATGAGGGTTTAGTAAATGATTTTAATAAACACTTAAATAAAAGTTTCAAAACAATTTTTAAAATATTATAAAATTCTTAGAGTTTAGGATCTAAGGTTTAGAGTTTAGGGTTTGAGGACTGGGGTTTAGATTTTAGGGTTTAGGGTTCAGGGTTTTTAATGCTTTAGTAAATTATTTTAATAAAAACTATAATAAGAGTTAAGAAATTATTTTTCAAATGTTATAAAATGATCAACATTTAGGGTTTAGCATTTAGGGTTTGGGTTTCAGGGTTTAGGGTGGTTTAGCATCGGGTTTATGGTTTATAAGACTTCAGTAAATGGTTTTAGTCAAAGCTTAAATAAAAGTTACAAAATTCTTTTTAAATGATATAACATGCTTAGGGTTTAGTGTTTATGATTTGTCCTCTAGGATTAGGATTTAGGGTTTATAAGATCTTAGTAAATGCTTTTAGTAAAGACTTAAATAAATGCTCCAAAATGATTTTTATACTGTTATAGAATGCTTAGGGTTTAGGTTTTTGGGTTTTTATTTTACGTTTTATGTTTAGGGTTTAGGGATTAGGTTTTATGGTTTATAACACTTTAGTAAATTTTTTCCATAAACACTTAAATAAATGTTACAAAACAATTTTTACAATGTTATAAAATGCTTAAGATTTAGGGTTTAGGCTATAGGGTTTAGGGTTTGTCGCTTTGGTTTTAGAGTTTAGGGTTTATAAAACTTGAGTAATTGCTTTTCATAAACACTTAAACAAAAGTTACAGAATGCTTTTTAAAATGTTATAAAATTCTTAGTGTTTATCGTTTCGAGTTAAGGAATTGAGGTTTATTATTTGCGTTTTAGGGTTCAGGGTTTTCAATTTACAGTTTATAACAGTTTCGTAAAATCTTTTAATAAACACTTAAATAAAATTTACAAAATGATATAAAATGGGTTGAATTTACGATTTAGGGTTTAGGGTGTGGGTTTTAGGGTTTAGGGTTTGGGGTTTAGGGTGTAGGGTTTAGGGTTTGGGTCTTAGGGTTTAGGGTAGAGTTTTTAAGGTTTATAAAATGCTTAGGGATTAGGGTTTAGGGCTTAAGGTTTAGGTTTTAAGGTTTATAACTCTTTAGTAAATTCTTTTAATAAACACTTAAATAAAAGTTACAAAACACTTTTTAAAATGTTATAAAACAATTAGGGTATAGGGTTTGGGCTATACATTTTAGCGATTATGGTTTATAACACTTTAGTATTTTCTTTCAATAAACACTTAAATAAAAATTACATAACCGTTTTTAAAATGCTATAAAATTTTGAGGATTTAGGGTGTGCGTTTTAGGGTTTAGGGTTTAGGGTTTAGATTTTAGAGTTTAGGGATTATAACACTTTAGTAAATGCTTTTAATAAACATTTAAATAAAAGTTACAAAACACATTTTAAAATGTTATAAAATACTTATGGTTTAGGTTTATAGTTTAGGGTTTAGGGTTAGGGGTTTGTGGTTTAGATTTTAGGGTTTAGGGTTTATAGCACTTTAGCATATGTTTTTAGTAAACACTTAAATAAAAGTTACAAAACATTTTTAAAATTGTTATAAACTTCTTAGGTTTTAGGTTTTAGGGTTTAGGATTTAGGGTTTGGGGTTTAGGGTCTAGGGTTTAGGGCTAACCGTTTTTGGTTTAGGCTTTAGGGATTAGGTTTTATGTTTTAAGGTTTATAACACTTTATAAAATGCTTACGGTTTAAGTTTTAAGATTTTCAATTTGGGGTTTAGGGTTATTGGTTTAGGGTTTATAACACCTTAGTAGTTATTTTAATAAACATTAAATAAAAGTTACAAAACACTTTTTAAAATGTTCTAAAATTCTTAGGGTTTAGTGTTTAGGATTTGTGGTTTAGGTTTTATGGTTTAGCGTTTGGGGTTTAGTGTTAAGGGTTTAGGGTTTAGGTTTCCAAGCGTACGGATGAACCAATCCAACTTAAGTGGGTATTCATTGCTACATATTGCACATAATTCATTCATCATGTTTAGCCTCGAGGAGTTATGAAGAAAAATAAATAAAATAAAACAAGTTTATACAGAAGGGTGGAAAAACAAAGGTCGGGGTATCTTGTGTACCAAAATTTTCTCCCTCCTACACTCACATAACCATGTTTGGTCTTCCCTTACTATAGATACTCATAAAATTCTTAGGGCTTATGTCTTAGGGATTAGGATTTGGGGTTTAGGGCTTAGGATTTAGGGATTATAACATTTTAGTAAATTATTTCAATAAGCACTTATATAAAAGCTACAAATAGTTTTTTAAATGTTATAAAATTCTTAGGCTTTAGCTTTCAGGGTTTAGGTTTTATAACAAATTAGTAAATGTTTTTAATATAAACTTTGGGGTTATGGGGTTAGGTTTATGGTTTATTAGTTAGGGTCTACAACATTTTGGTAAATTCTTTTAATAAACACTTAAAAAAAATCTACACAATAATTTTTAAAATGTTATAAAATGTTTAGGGATTAGGGTTTATGGTTTAAGGTTTAATATTTGGGGTTTGGGGTTTATGGTTTAGGGTTTAGGTTTTGGCATTTAGGGTTTATGTTTTTTTATTTAGGGTTTAGGGTTTAGGGTTTGTAACACTTTAGTAAATTCTTTTAATAAACAGTTAAATAAAAGTTACAAAATTCTTTTTAAACAGTTATAAAATTCTTAGGGTTTATGGTTTAGGGTTTGTAAAACTTTAGTAAATTCTTGTAATAAACACTTAAATAAAAGTTACAAAATTCTTCTTAAACCATTATAGAATTCTTAGGGTTTATGGTTTACGGTTTATGTTTTTGGGTTCGAGTTTAATGTCTATGGTTTAAGGTTTATAACAATTTATTAATTTATTTTAACAAACACTTAAATAAAAACTAAAAAATGATTTTAAAAATGATTTAAAATGCCTACAGTTTAGGGTTTAGGGTTTCACATTTAGGGTTTAAGGTTTAGGGTTTATAAGACTTTATTAAGAGCTTCCCTTTCCTTCCCCCTCCCATTACTCCCCCTACCACCCCTTCTCTCTCTCCTTCCCTCCCTCTCCCACTCTGCCTATCTCTCTCACTATCTCCCTATCTCCCCCTCTCCCTCTCTCTTCCTCTCTCTTTCTCTCTCCCTCTATCTCTCTCTCCCCGTTCCCCGCTCTTTCTCTCTCTCCCTTTTCCTCTCCCTCTCCCTATCCTCCTCTCTCTCCTCCTCTCTCTCTCTCCCTGTCTCACTTCCCTCCCACCCCTTCTCTCTCACCCTCCCTCCTAGTCTCTCTATCCCTCTCTCTCCCCATCCCTCCCTCATTGTCTCTTCCTCCCCCTCCCTCCCCCTCTCCCTCCCTCTCCCCCTCTACCTCTCTCTATACCTCTCCCTCTCCCACTCTCTTCCCCTCCCCCTATCCCTCTTCCTCTCTCTATGCCTCTCCCCATCTCACTCCCTCTCTCCCTCTCCCCCTCCCACTCTCTGTTCCCATCCCTATATCTCTCCACACCTATCTCTACGTCACCCTCTCCCTCACCCTATCCTCCTCTCTCCAACATCTCGCACCCCTTCTCTCCCCCTCCCATCACTCCACCTACCACCCCTTCTCTCTCCCCATACCTCCCCCTTTGTCTCTCCCTCCCTTCCTCTCTCCTTCTCCTTCTCCCTCCCTCTCCTCCTCCCTTGCCCCTCCCCCTTTCCCTCTCACTACCTCTCCCTCTCCCATTCTCTTCCCCTCCTCCTATCCCTCTTTCACTCTCTCTCCCTACTCCCCCTCTCTCCCCCTCCCCCTCTTTGTTCCACTTTTCCTCTCTCCCCCCACCTATCAATACCTCCCCCTACCCCTCAACCTATCTTCCTCTCTCCCCCATCTCCCACGCCTTCTATTCCTCTCCCATTGCACCCCCTACCATCCCTTCTCTCTCTCCATTCCTCCCTCTCTCTCTCTCCCTCTCCCTCTCTCTCCACATCTCTCACATTTTGTCTCTCCCTCCCTACCTCTCTCCTCCTCCCTCTCCCTCCCTTGCCCCTCCCCCTCTCCCTCTCTCTCCACCTCTCCCTCTCCCACTCTCTCTCACCCTCCTCCCCTCCACATCTTTGTTCCCCTCCCACTCTCTACCCCAACATATCTCTACCTCACCCTCTCTCCCACCCTATCCTCCTCTCTCCCCAAATCTCCCACCCCTTCTCTCCAACTCTCATCACTCCCCTAATACCCCTTCTCTCTCTGCCTCCATCCCTCCCTCTCCCTCTCTCTTAATCTCTCACACTATCTTTGTATCTCCCCCTCTCTCTCTCTATCTCTCTCTCTCCCCTCTCTCCCCCCCGTGCCCCCCTCTTTTCCTCTCTCACCCTTTCCCCCTCTCTCTCCCCCTTCCCCTCTCCCTGATCTTATCCTCTTCTCTCTCCCATCTCTCTCTCCTCCTCTCCCTCTCTCCCTGCCTCCCTTCCCTCCACACCTTCTCTCTTCCCATCCCTCCCCATCACTCTCTCCCTCTCTCTCCTCATCACTCCCCCTTTATCCCTCCCTCCCTTCCTCTCTCCCTCTCCCTCTCCATCACACTCCCCCTCCCTCGCCCCTCCCCACTTCCTCTCTCTCCCTCTACCCCTCCCTCTCCCCTCGCCCTCTTCCTCTCTCCCTACCTCTCCCTCTCCCACTATCTTCCCCTCCACCTATCCCCCTTCCACTCTCTCTCCCTCTCCCCCTCTCACTCTCACCGTCCCTCTTCCCCTTCCCTCTCTATTCCCCTCTCTGTCTCTCCCCCCTCCTATCTCTACTTCCACCTCTCCTTCACCCTATCCTCCTCTCACCCCCATCACTGACTCCTCTCCCTCCCATCACTCCCCCTACCACTCCTTCTCTCTCCGCCTCCCTCCCTCTCTCTCTCTCCCTCTCCCTCCTCCTCTCTCTCCCCACCTATCTCTACATCCCCCTCTCCCTCACCCTATCCTCCTCTCTCACCAATATCCCACCCGTTCACTCTCCCTCCAATCACTCCCACTACCACCCCTTCTCTCTCTACATCCCTCCCTCTCTCTCTCCCTCTCCCTCTCTCTCCCCATATTTCCCTCATTGTCTCTCCCTCCCTTCCTCTCTGCTTCTCCCTCTCCCTCCCTCTCCTCCTCCCTTGCCCCTCCCCTTCTCCCTCTCTCTCTACCGCTCCTTCTCGCACTCTCTGCCCCTCCTACTATCCCTCTTCCACTTTCTCTCCCTCTCCCCCTCTCACTCTCTCTCTACCACTCCCCCTCCCCCTCTTTGTTCCCCTCCCACTCTCTCCCCCCACATATCTCTACCTCCCCCTCTCCCTCACCCTATCGTCCTGTCTCCCCAAATCTCCCACCCCTTCTCTCCGCCTCCCATCACTCCTCCTACCACCACTTCTCTCTCCACTTCCCCGCCTCTCTCTCTCTCTATCTCTCCTACTATCTACCTATCTCCCCCTCTCCCTCTCTCTCTCTATCTCTCCCTTCCCTCCCCACTCTTTATGTCGCTCTCTCCCTTCCCCTCTCCTTGACTCTATCCTCCTCTCTCCCCCATCTCTCTCTCCTCCTCTCTCTCTGCCTCCCTCCCTTCCCTAACACCCCTTTTCTCCCCTCCTCCCTCCCCATCTCTCTCTCCTTCTCTCTCCCCATACCTCCCCCTTTGTCTCTCCTTCCCTTCCTATATCCCTCTCCCCCTCCCCGCCTCTCCCCCCACATATCACTACCTCCCCCTCTCCCTCACCCAATCCTCCTCTCATCCCCATCGCCCACTCCTTTTCTCCCCCTCCCATCACTCCACCTACCACCCCTTTTCTCTCTCTCCCTCTCCCTCTCTCTATCTCTCCGACTATCTCCATATCTCCCCCTCTCCATCTCCCTTTCTCTCTCTCTCTCCCTTCACCTCTCCCTGACCCTATCCTCATCTCCCTCTCCTCCTCTCTCCTCCATGTCCCTCTCCTCCTCTCTCTCTCTCATTGGCTCTCTTCCCTCCCATCCCTTCTATCTCCTCGTCCCTCCCCATCTCTGTCTCCCTCTGTCTCCCCATCCCTCCCCTTTTGTCTCTCCCTCCCTTCCTCTCTCCCTCTTCCGATCTCTCCCTCTCCTCCTCCATTTCCCTGCCCCTCTCCCACACTCTTCCCCTCCCACTATCCCTCCTCCACTCTCTCTTCATTTCCCCCTCTCCCACACTCTTCCCCTCCCACTATCCCTCCTCCACTCTCTCTTCCTTTCCCTCTCTCCCACACTCTTACCCTCGCACTATCCCTCCTCCACTCTCTCTTCCTTCCCCCCTCCCACTCTC
Source organism: Pinus taeda (assembly GCA_000404065.3). Classification (NCBI taxonomy): domain Eukaryota; kingdom Viridiplantae; phylum Streptophyta; class Pinopsida; order Pinales; family Pinaceae; genus Pinus; species Pinus taeda. Next base: position 17,566 of record APFE030874757.1, read on the forward strand.
TCTCTCCCTCTCCCCCTCTCCCTCTTTGTTCCCCTCCCACTACCTCCCCACACCTATCTCTACCTCCCCTTCTCCCTCAAACAACCTAATTTAGGATGTCATTTAACAAAAAAAAAAACATAATCATGGGTATCTTGATCGTGTCATTTAACACATATAATCCACATCATGCAGCAAACAAAAAGATCTTATGAATTGGAAATGAATAACTGTGATATTATTTAAGAGAGACAATCATTATATAAGTGTGTATTTCACGTGCCTTCGCTACTCATTAGAGTGTTTATTTGCTAGAGACATCGACTCCATGCATCGCTGGGTTGGCTTTCATACATTCATTCGCTGATCTTCTTCATCGAATTCAGATTTAAGTAACATTCGTTCTGACAAAACAGAAGTACACACCGGTAGGCATAGAGTCACACAAGAAGCACTTCCACTTCAGACGAGACATTTTACTACAAATGCAAATGAAAAAAGATCTAGGCTATTCTCCATGAAATGCTACACGGTACAGACACCCAACACAGAAGCAATTTAGACAGAAACAGAGGAACCAACAAAGAGTTAAAGGAGCGGATCCCAGGCCATCGCTCATGTATTTAAAAAAAACTATGATCTGTTGAAGGAGCTGATCCTAGGCCATCCCTCCTGTATTTCAAAAGAGTTGTTATCCGTTAAAGGAGCGGATCAACGTCTAAACGGAAAAGCCTCAGATGATACTTTTCAGGAAGTCATCTATCCACGTAGGGGTAAAAGTGGAAACCAAGTCATCTATACATTTCGGTGCAAAATTGGAATGTTCAGAATTCAAATTGAATTTGAATTTAAAACGGAATTTTTGATAGTCGCTAATGTAATTGATGGTATTTATTTCTTTACCTTCAATAACAAAAAAAAACATGAAATTCTTTTCTTGAGATTCTCGCGCAAAGCATTTGGGTAAAAAATTGAGATTCTTTTCAAGAGAGCGGATCAACGTATATAACGAAAAAGCATGAGATGCTTTTCTTGAAATTCTCGTGCAAAACAGCTGAGTAAAAAATGGAAACTCTTTTCAATACAGCATCAACGTATATAACGAAAAAGCATGAGATGCTTTTCTTGAAATTCTCGTGCAAAACAACTGAGTAAAAAATGGAAACTCTTTTCAATACAGCATCAACGTATATAACGAAAAAGCATGAGATGATTTTTTTGAAATTCTCGTGCAAAAGCAGTTGGGTAAAACATTGAGATTCGTTTCAAGAAATTCTCGTCACATTCCGTGCAAATTCTCGTCACATTCCGTGCAAATTTCGAATGTTCACTCAAATTTGGAATGTGTTTGAATTTCTTTGATACTCGGTAAATGGTAAATATATATAGTTTATGAAATAATCTTGGCACAAGTTTTTTTTGGTCATATCTTTTTTGGAATGTGGTTTAATTTCAATTTGAATTTAAGTGGAATTTTTGATACTTCGTAAATACATTATTTTATCTAAGAATTTTGAGGAGATTGAACTTGGAATGTGGGAAGTCTAAGGGGAGATTTTTCATCTCCACAGATGCACAACTAATCTCACTTCACTAATGAGGAACCTTAGGGACCTAGCTTAAAGCCTGACAAGGATCTTTCATCTCCATGGATGAACAACTACTATAAGTTCACTAATGAAGAACCTCGGGGACCTAGCATACAATTTTATATACATTATAAACATGAAATAAATTTTATAATATTAATAAAATAATCACAACCCATTATGCCATTTAAAGTGCAATTTTAAAACCTAAAAATATAAACATAAATTCTAGCAATTTTTTATAAATCATATATTGTAACATTATATTTTTGATAAAGTAATAATAACACAACCCATTCTGCCATTTAAAGTGCAATTTTAAAATCTAAAAATATAAACATAAATTCTAGCCATTTTTTATAAATCATATATTGTAACATTATATTTTTGATAAAGTAATAATAACCTTGCAATATTTAAATGTATGTTAAATAAATATACACTTTCATATTTAGAAATAGGAAGATTTACATAAAAAATAATAACCAACATAAATTAAATAACAAATTCATATTACCTTACACTAAAAATATATATTTGATGATAAACAGATTGCAGTTTTATAATAAAAGACAAATAAATAAATATATGATTATAAAAAATACAAATTTATAATATATATGTATGTAAGTAAATAATTTAAAATATATACAATGTGATTTTTTTATATATAAAAAAGACCATGAGAGCATTCACTATATTTTTTGTTTAAATTATTCATATTAAAAATAATAATAATAATAATAATTTAATTGTAAAAACAAAAAGAGTAGAGCATCTAGGGATAATAATAATAATTTACTTGGAAAAAAAAACCAATAGAGAATCTCGATATAATAAAATAAATGGAGTTAAAACAAACTAAACTAATAATGGAGAAACTATTAAATGCGGTAAATACATAATTACTCCATTTGTAAGATCAATTTAACAAAGTTTAGGGAGGTTTGAGTGCGAACTCAATTAGTCTGGTTTGAGACTTGACTACAATTCGAAATGACAATTTCTCAATTGAGTCTTGCCTTAGGAGAAGCTGATGGACGGAACGAAGTTTTTAAGGACGGAAAGCATTGGAGTAAGATCTGTTAGTGTTCTGACTAGCAACAATTTGAAATCACAATTTCTTATCCAAGTATTTCTTCAACGAGGACTTTTTCGTTCATTCTTCTTGTTATAATAAAGGGTGAGATCAGACCAAAACGAAATACTTCGCGAAATGCTGAAGAAATCATTCTTGTTGTTATAATAAAGGGTGAGATCAGACCAAAACGAAATACTTCGCGAAATGCTGAAGAAATTGTAGAATTGAACGGACTAGGGTTTTTGATGGATTTCAATAAATGCTGAACTGAAATAAAAAATGATTATTGCATGAAATATAGTGAACATAGATAAAAACGAGCTTAAATCAACAAATAAACTGAAATCAAAAAATCTTTTACCGAGATAACGAAATGCCACCACTAAAATCAGAAATCTACGTAAAATCTTTTACCGGTAGATTTCTGGAAGGACCAATTTCCGCTCCACCAACAATACAATTGAAATCGTTTGGCAGGGTTTATGAATTCGCTTGCCCTTGATTTTTTCAGCTCGAGCAACAATGACCTATTGTAAGATAGGAAGCCTTCGATTAATGTTTTAATTCTCAATTCTCAAATAATATTCGATCTCTTGGCGAAATAATATTCTATCTCTTCGCGAAATACATTACTATTGATTAGATTCTCAACTCTCAAAGAACATTATATCGCTTGGCCAAATAAACACAGCTCCACAGAATGAATGAATAACTAGCGGTGAGGCCTTGCAGAAGCCTAATAGATTCATGAACATCTAAACACACAGATGCATACGCGCTAACCATACAAGATATTGTAATGGCTCCGTGATAGTCTACTGTTTCAGAATCCTTCCTTTTTCTCTTTGCTTTTCTGTCATTTTTCTGAGTTTTTTGCTTTGTCGATTTTGTGCTTTCAATATATTATAGTGTTTTCGCTTTATTATAGTGTTTTTGCTTTCTTGATTTTATGTTTAGAATCTTTCTCCCGGTGTTTACGGCGCTTTTTAGCTTTATTATAACCGCACGGTCATCGACTTGTGCTTTCTTCCTTTTTTTGTGCTTTCTTATTTTCCATTTTTATTTATTTAAATATATATTTATTTTTAATGTAATTTTTATTATTTAAATATATATTTATTTATTTTTAATGTAGATATAATATATATTAAAATTTATTTATTGATTAAACCATTTTTATTTTGTTTTTTAGTTTTTTTTGAATTAATTTTAATTTCAATTTGTCAAATATAAAATAAAATATATAAAATATATTTCTCAAATATACAAAAATTCATAAAGTAGTGTATAAATATTGTTATTTTTAAACTAACATACTAATTATTATTATTATTTAATTTATGTTATTCTATATCAATTTTTTTAATTTTTTGTATTAAAATCTGAAAATTTTAATTTTTATACCAATAGGGGTTCCCTTTGGTATTGGTCATGTAAATTATTTTTTAATTAATCATTTTGATATTATGGTTTAAATTGAAAGATGCTAATATATGCTCATTGTCCCCACTACATGAAAGAATGAAATTGTAACATCTAACTTTTTTGTATATCTAAATAAGGTGTTTAAACTTTGCTTAAAATTCGTTTTTACCAAATTATTATTAAAAATTTAACCTACCTATTACTTATCACCACTTACAAGAATTAGATAAAAATAAAAACCCTTATCAAGATTAGAGAAAAATGAATTTCAAAATGAAGATAAATATTAAAACTTGGCTACCCCATTACATTCTAATTTGCTTTACGTTCCATTTAGATGGTGCGGCTTCATTCTAAATCAAAAAATGATTGAAAACCAAAAAATGATGAAAACGTGGTTGTATTCCTTTTGAACCATATAGTAGTGTCTTACATTATATTATTTGAAATGTGTTAGACTTTCAATTGAGGTCATTGCATTCTTTTTGAATCATATAGTAGTGGCTTATATTATATTTTTTGAAATGTGCTTGGCTTTCAATTTAAATGGTACATTCTTTTTTAACCATATAGTATTATATTTTTGGAAATGTGTTTGACTTTCAATTTACATGGCTACATTCTTTATTAACCATTTATTAGTGGCTTATATTATATTTTTTGAAATGTGTTTGACTTTCAATTTAAATAATACCAAAATTGACTTCATTCTAAACCCAAAAAATGATGAAACGTAACTGCATTTGTTTTAACCATACATAGTAGTCGGTTACATTATATTTTTTTAAATGGGTTTGTTTAGAACTTCCAATTGAAATGGTTTCAAATGTGACTTCATTTTCAACCAAAAAAATATTAAAAAATGAAACATTTTTGTTTTCTTTATAAAACGAAACGATTAGAAAATCTCGATATAATACAATAGATGAAGTTAAACAAAACTAAACTTAATGAAACTAATAATGGAGAAACTATTTAATCCTATAAATATGTACTCCATCTGTAAAAATGATTTAGCAAAGTTTAGGGAGGGTATTTGAAATTTGGGCCATAGTGCGATCTCATTTGGCCTGGTTTGAGACTTAACTACAATTTGAAATGACAATTTGTCATCCCCAGGATTTCTTCAACCAGCAACAACGATGTTTTCTTTGATTCTTGTTGTGATAATGGAGGGTGAGATGAGACCAAAATGAAATTCTTTGCAAAAAATGCTCAAAAAATTAACAATAATGAAAGAAATTGTAGAAATGAAAGAACTAGGGTTTTGATGGATTCGGAGATTGGAGAAGAACAAGGGATGCGTAATAATAAAATTTACCTCGAACTAAATGGGTTTCATCATGAACAAGGCATGCTTAAATATAATAACATAGATAAACCTCCTTGAAATATAATCAACGTAGATAAAAATGAGCTGAAATCAAGAAATCGTTTTCGGGGATAACGAAATGCCACCTAAAATTAGAAATCTAGATAGGACAAAGATTAGAGTTAAACAACTCCATAGTCTCAATATAATAAAATTAGATAGGGTTAAAAAAAACTATGCTGAAAATAATATTGTAAAAACTGCATTTAATTTTGTAAAAGAAATACCTGTTGAATTTTGTAAAAGAAATACCTGTTGAATTTGTAAAAACAATTTGCTTAACTTTGATTGGATAACACAACAATCTTAGATTTGAACAATAGAACATTAGTATTTCCAGATAAAAATATGGTGGAAGGAATCCAAATTACTATTTATGAATTCCGTGTTTTTGAAACTGTAGATTCCTTGAAGGACCAATTTTTGCTTGAGAAGCAACAATCTATTGTAACATAGGAGGCCTAGATCATAGAAACATATCAAGGAATTTAAATTTCAAGCATTTGATTAATGTTGATCTAACTCTCAACTCTCAAAGAATATTCTATCTCTTCCCAAAATACATTACTGTTGATTTTATTTTGAACTCTCGAAGAATATTATATAGCTTAGCTAAATAAACACCACTACCCAAAATGTATGAAGAACAAGCTGTGAGGCCTTGCTGAAGCCTAGTATAATGGCTTCATCCCCATCCAAACACACATATGCATACATGTTGTTGGAGATAATGGAGAATATCTTAGAATAGTGAATTGGTTCAGGGTACCTCAAGATAGGAATCAGTTCCTATTTCTTTGAGTATGGTTCTAACTTCATTAAATCCATGATTACTATATAATGCGTGATGTACATGGAAAATGTAGAGCATTCTGCAGATCCCTACTCTCTTGGTTCAGACTCTCTTTCGTAGAGCTGATTACTGGGTGTTGTTAATTCAAACATCACTTATTAACATGGTATCAGAGCTGCATGGTCGAGGAATCTGTATGATGAGTGAAGGATTTCAAAGGCAGGCCTGAGGAGAAATCGTCGTGTGCCTTTGAGGGAAAATTTCATAGATCCCACTGTGAGACTTCCACATATCTTTACTTTGTTGACCATCGCGAATTTGTACTATACAATCGCACCGACTTTAGCAAATCTGTGGTGTTAAATCACATCGACTTTACAAACAAAAAAAAAGGTTGAGTCTTCGGAGTGGCTATTGAGGAAAGGTTGCGTGGAGGAAAAGGTCTGCTGAGAGGAGGTCGTGGTGGAGGCTATGGTAGAGGATGTGAAGGAAGCCATGGTGGTTTGTGTGTGTGCTATAGGATTAAATAGTATTAGAGACTATTTATCACAAACACTATCTTTGACATAGATATGGGGTAAATCTAACATATACATTTTTTTACCTATCAAATTTTTTTAATTCACGAAGATGAACAATGAAATGATTGAACCATACCTGAATGTCTGTTTCCAGGAGAAGCTAGCTTTACATTTTTTGATCATGGAGTTCAATTACAATCGAATTTTAATTTTATTTATACAGCAAAAATTTTAATTTTATTTATATGGTATGATTTTAGGCTCTGCTATGGCATTGAATTTCATATATATATATATCTTTCTTTTCTCCTAATTCAATTGCAAATGTTGAAGGTTTAACTATTCGTTAATTTCTTGGTAATGTGTTCATATTATCCTATGTTGCAGGAGGCTATTAATGTTGATTTCTTAGATGAGCTCAATAGAGAAAAGAAGAGAGACAAGACTTCAATATCATGAAAACCCTTCAACATCTTTTACAAGACAAATTTCTGCTACAAGTATGTAATACCTTCCATTCACATTGAAAGTTTCCGGACAATGCCATGTACTCTAAATTTCATAGTTTATGAATAATGGTTTTCACAAGCATTTTTAATAATAGAAATAATGTGTCATATTTCTCTTAAATTGATTAGTATATCATATTTTCCATCAAATTGACCAGTATTTCCTTGTTTAATTAGTTTTTAAAGTGTTTTAAGTATCTTTATCTAATTAAATTTTTTATTAATTTCATGTTAGTTTAATTAATCCATCAAATTTAAGAGACTTATACTTGTTTCTGGAATTAAAAGTGGTTTTTATTTCTATCAACTTAACTAGACAAATCTTTTTGCCTTTGTTGTATAACATAGTATAAATCTTTTTGTACAAATAAACTACTCAAGTTAACTACGACTAAATTTGTGTGTAATACTGAAATTAACTTGTTGTACGAGTTTCAACACGTGAAAAGGACCTGTAATCTCTTATCCATAGGAAGATGAAGCACCTGTAACAATGGTTCTCTCCTTGGAAGGGCTTCTTCTCCCCATAATGCCTTGTTGTGATGGACAAAATTTATGAATAATTCTTTCCACAACTATGGATAACATTTCTGGATAATTCTATTTGCACATTTGAAATACTGAGCACTTGAAGTGTTGTTTATAATTATTTTACTGCGCATTTATTTATACTTTTAGTGGCTCATTATACTTTTGTTCCCGCATTTCAAATTCTCAGCAATTTCTTATCAACATTTGTCTCTAGTCACACACAATCAGAGTTAGTCCTCACCCATGGCAAGGCAATTGAATTTTCTTCGGAGTTATTAACACAACAGGTGCGTAACAGAGTGCTACAAGTACATTGTCATAATGCACCTTAATAGCAAAGGTATTGAAGACAATGACCAATTGGCATACGAGGATAGTACCGTTGTTTTTGTAATTTTCTCTTTCGGACACCCTAATGAGGAAGTTATTTGCAATTACTTTTGAGACCACATGAAACCATAGGATATCCGAGATTATAACAGTTTAGTAATATAGAATATGCCTAGTGGTGTTCCATAGTACTTAGTTTTCTGAAGTTTTTTCCTTCTGCTTGCATGTTAATTATATTTGGGGTCTCTAGAATTTACGGGTCTCCAGAATTTACGTCTCTGACCAGTGGAGGTTTTCCAAAGTTTCTTGTTTGAATGCTGATTTCAAAAATTTATGTTTATGATTGTGCTTTTGGTTTATTTTATTTTGCAAAGTTTTTATACCATTAACATATTTTGGCTTATTTCATTTTTAAAACGATTTTATATAATTAATATATTGACGTAAGATAGCTCTCGACATTACTAATAAACATTGAGTTCTCTTAACGCTAGCTCAACAAATATTGATATTACTAATGTAAATTTTATTACTTAAATTGTTGTTTTGTATAATTATTTATTTATATTACATTATTGTTGGTTGGATTAATATTTATGCATTGATATGTGAATTATCATGGTAAAGAAATATGAAGTACTCTAAGTATTATAAATAAAGAGAATGCAATTAAATGTAATTATTTTTCTTTTTTATGTTTTTCTAGGTGGGTGAGGAGGAGGACGAGGGGATGAGGTGGTAGAGGAGGAAATAGAGAAAGGTTGAGGTGGAAGGAAAGGAGGTTGGGGAGGAGGGAGAGGAGGAGGAGGTAGAGCCGGGGGTGAGGAGAGGTTGCGGGGAGGTGAAGGTTGTGGGGAGGAGGTGGAGGGGAAAGAGATAGAGGAGGAGGCAGAGGAGGCGGGGGAGGAGAAGGAAGTGTGAGGAGGGTGTTGCGGGGAGGAGGCGTAGTGGTAAGAGACAGAGGATAATGTGGAAGAGGCAGTGGAATAGGGGGAAGGGGAGGAGGGGTAGGTGACAGGAGAGGATGATGAAGGGGCCAAATGGGAGGATGCGCAGGCATTGGTGAAGAGGGATGACGTGGTGGGAGAGGAGGCGTGTGAGGGGAGATGAGGCATGTGACAAGGGAGAGGGGGGTGGGGATGATGCGAAGGATGTCGAGACAGAGGGTTTGGAGGCAGAAGAAGGTGGGATAGGGTGATGAGGAGTAGGGTTAGTTGTGAAGGAGGAGGGGAAGAAGGGGGTGAAGGGGAGGAATTGGGTAGGAGGAGGAGGAGGAGGGGGAAGCATGTGGGGAGAGGCGAGGAAGGAGGCAAAGGGGGCAGAGATGGAGGAGGTGGAGGAGTGGTGGGAGGGGCAGAGAAGGAGGGTCCTGGGGAGGAGGTTGAGGAGGTTGAGGCAGAGGATAAGGGGTTGGTGAGGAGGAGGAGGAGGAGCAGGTAGGTGGAGGCAGAGGAGGAGCATGGAGAGGAGGAGGAGGGGGAAGAGGAAGAAGAAGGAGAGGGGGAAGGGAGGAGGGGGAGGTAGTGATGAAGGAGGAGGGGGAGGTGATGGGGAAGGAGGACATGTAGGAGGTGCAAGATGGGGAGGACAGGGAGGAGGCAGAGGTAGTGATGGAGGAGGAGGGGGAGGTGGTGGGGGATGAGGTGGAGGTGGAGGGTTAGGAGGAGGAGGGGAAGCAGGAGGAGGGATAGGAGGTAGTTGAGGAGGAGGGGAAAGAGGAGGGGAAATATATGGAAGAGGCTGTGGGGGAAGAGGTGGAGGAGGTGAAGGGAGGAGGAGGGAGAGGATCGGGAGGCAGACAACGTGGGCAAGGAGGATTAAGGGAAGGGAATAAGGGAGTAGAGGGAGAGACATAGGAGGAGGCGACAAATTTGGAGGAGGCGACAAAGGAAGAGAAGCAAGAGGTGGAGGGGTGGTTGTGAGAGGAGTGTGGGAGTTAGAGATAGGAGAGGGGAAACGATGGGGGAAGGCTGAAGGGGGCCACAGGGGGAGGGGGAGGGTGGTGCGTGCGGGCAAAGAGGACAAGGAGCAAGGAGAGGAGGAGGGGGAAGAGGCCAAAGACACATCAGGGGAAGAGGAAAAGGAAGGAGTGGGGAGGAGGAGGCAGGGGAAGATGAGGAGGTGGAGGCAGCAAGAGAGGAGGGGGAAGAGGTGGAGAAGAATGGGGGGAGGATGAGGCTGCAATGGAGTAGGTTGAGGGGGAAGATGGGTAGGGAGATGGAGGTCCACGAGGTCGGGGAGGAGGACATGGAGGACG
>APFE030874761.1:0-27085 GCA_000404065.3 Pinus taeda
GCGGCAACCTGATCGCTTGGATAGATTCGCAAAAATGAAATCATTTCAAGAATTTGAAAATCAAATTCCACATCTTGAAGGGGGGATTCCTATACTAGATCAACATGTGGAATCTTCTTCTGAAGAAGATTCCTCCCCGTCTGAAACTCCAACAACGGATGATGCTTTAAGTGATGTAATTGATAGAATTGGAAGACTCAATCTTGATTAACTCCCAACTCAATCAACAGAGCAGCCTGGACCATCTCAGAAAGGTCCCCCAAAGTGGCTGACAAAGACACTTGAAAGTGTTCATCCTGATGAAATTGGAAAAACAGGAACCAGAAATGCAAATCGACAAAATGGAGGTGATGTAGATGACTCTAATTCATCTATTGATATGGATGTTTCTTATGATTGTGAATTGACCAAACCAATTGGCTGCAAGTGGGTCTACAAAAACAAGTACAAAGCTGATGGCTCACTTGACAAGCACAAAGCTAGGCTTGTGGCAAAAGGTTTTGCACAGAAGGAAGCGGTCGATTATGAGGAAACTTTTGCTCCCACAGCAAAATGGGCCACCATCCGGACAGCTCTTTGCACTGGCAGCTCAGAACGGTTGGAAAGTCCATCAAATGGATGTAAAAACTGCCTTCTTGAATGGAGATCTAAAAGAAAATGTTTTGATGTCCCAGCCTGAAGGATTTGCTGTGAAGGACATGAACATAAAGTATGCAAACTTGTGAAGTCCTTGTATGGCCTCAAACAAGCACCACGAGCCTGGTATGAAAAGCTAACTGAGCATCTTCTGAAACTTAACTTCAATCATTTTGATCTTGATGATGCAACTTTATTTGTCAAGAAAGTTGGCAAAACAGTTGTATATCTTGTGGTATATGTAGATGATCTTTTAATGACAGGGAACAATGAAAGTTATATTGCATCCATTAAGAAAGAATTAGGAAAAAGTTTTGAAATGATTGATTTGGGCTATGTTCATTACTATCTTGGCATTGAAGTAACCCAACATCCAAAATCCATATTTCTTTCTCAAAAGAAATACATTGGAGATTTGTTAAACAGATTTGGCATGACAGAGTGCAATCCCCTTTCTACTCCAATGGAACAAAACTTAAAGCTCACATCTATTGAAGGAAAGGAATTTGAGGATGCAACAAAGTATAGACAGCTTGTAGGAAGTCTCATCTACCTCACTACCACCAGACCAGACATTTCATTTGATGTTGGAATCCTCTCCAGGTTTATGCAAAAGCCTTGTGAGGGACATTGGTCTGCTGCAAAAAGAGTTATAAGGTACTTGGGAACTCAAGACCTTGGAATCAAGTATACATAGGTGGACGACTTCAGCTTGATTGGATACTTTGATTTAGACTTCGATGGAGACAAAGAAACTGGAGTATCTACTTCAGGATATGGTATGAGTCTTGGATCAGGAGCTGTCTCTTGGAGATCACGCAAACAATCAGTTCCAGCAGATTCCACAACAGAAGCAGAATACGTGGCAGCAGCTGAAGCAACAAAAGAAATTGTGTGGCTCAAAAAAATTCTTTAAGATTTGCAGGTGAAACAAGTACAATCAACTCCACTCATGATTGACAACACCTCTGCAATAAAGTTGGCCAAGAACCCAAAGTTTCATGATCGTACAAAGCATATCAATACTTAATATCATTTGATCCGACATCATGTTGAGGCCAAAACAATCCATCTACGCCATTGTTCCACAAATGAGCAAGTTGCAGACATCTTCACCAAAGCGCTTGGAAGAGAAAAGCTTGAAAAATTCAGAACGATGCTTGGACTCACCAAGATCCCTTCAGATTAAGGGGGGGAATGTTGACACCTAATCCGAAATGGATGGGTGAACTGGACAGTCATCCAGAATATGAACTGATCCGCCATATTTATGCATATAAATGTATGTTAGCTAATGAATAAAATAATCAGTTTCTCTCGCTCACTCATTCTGGAGTTACCCTGGCCTGACAATGTCAATGTTCACTACAGTTTCAGATCGTTCTTCACACCAAAGTAATGATAATTCAAATGATTAGAAATGGAACAATGACTAATCTATTTAATAGGATTGAACATCAAAACCTTAACCTATAGAAATGAATGAAGCAACAACTATACCCTATAGGAATTAAGTAACAATCTTTACTCTAGAATTGATTTGAACGACAAACGAAAATAGGACAGCAAACTAATGGAAATGAAATATGGAACAACAACTTAAATCAAATGTAAATGTATAGCAAACTAGATCAAATATTACACATGGCACTTTAATATTGAAAGGAACAGTAATCTGAGCTTTGATACAACAAGTATGAATCACAGTTATAAAGAAACAACAATTGTGATCATGATGGAGCAGCAATCCCAAATGAACAGCAATCACATTTAAGAGTAAACCATAGATAAATACAGTAATACTGATTTATGAATATACAAAATTGTTACTTTGTAATCGAACAACAACGGAAATCTGTAAGGAACAGCAATGTTATATCAATTGTTAAAGGAACAGAGATGCGATATAAACTTAGAATGAATAGCATAACATTCCTATCACAGAGAATAACATTACTTATACAAATAGAAACGAAATATAATAGAACTGATATGTAAAATAGTAAGGAACATCAGATTACTGAACAAGAAAATAAAAGAAATCAAACCACACACAAATCGGAAATAATGGTACAGGAGCAAGTGTTCCACCAGGGTCGGGCCCTTAGCCTCTAGGGACACATTGCTTACAATTACTCCAAAATCAAAGATAGAACAGCAACCAAAGTTATATATTACGCATCAAAATAGAGTTACAAGATCGCTTTTAGAGAGAGTCGATGATCAAAGTTTCAATTACAACAGTAAGTTTCATAAAAACAACAATAAGTCCCCCCTTGGGCTAGCAATGTTGCCTCTTCTTATAGTAGTCAAGCGAAGATATCAATGACACAGCGAATCATAAAGGTAGCGATCCCTCGAGATCATAGGATCCTAAGGGATTCGCCAAACTATTAGCTCTCAGTTATCTTCTTGTCCTCTTGCGCCGATTTGGTATCTCCTTTTCCTTTTCTTGGCTAATACGCTCCAATCTGGATTGCCTTGCTTGAATGCGGTTCCCTATCAAAGGGACAGCAGTTAACCTTATCTTGTCTTTTCCTTTAGAACGGTGATCTTTCGTTTTCTCCTTTTTCTACATCGGAAAACGGTAATTATTTGTCATTTTACATTGCATACAATTCTTCTAGATTCTATCATAATCTTTTGCCATATGCTTATTTCATAATGTAAATAAGTGATGAATTCAAGGAAAAGATGACAAAGTGAGTGGTAATTACATACCTTCTCTAGGACCCAACAACAGGAAGCGCATTTAGATCAATAGATGCATGGTTGGCGTCTCACTTATCTAACTTCTTCTTCTTTGTCTTCTTCTTCTTCTTCTTAGCCTCCTGGTTACTAGATTTGAAACTTTCACCAGGAGAAGTAGAAGAGGAGGGCGAAGAAATGGGGGAATAAGGCAAGGGGTCAACCTTAGAATCATTGTAACTTGATTCGAATGAAGCAGACGTTTGGACAAGAGTCGGGATGTTGAGGACCACCGAGGTTGAAAACAACTAGACAGGTATATCAATTATTAACCTAGGAAGAGACAACGTCACCATATAAGGAGCACTAGCGTTTCCAAAAGAAGGAAAAGGACCAAGATTCCCATCCGAGGGGAATCCTTGACTGGTATATTTTGGAAATGTTCCCATTGGAATCGAACCTAAAGAATTACTAAGGAATATAACTTTAACCAGGAATATTTCGTGGGAAGTTAATTTTAGAAACTAAAACAAAACTTTGCCTTTTCATGTTTTAAGAGTCGAGAAAAGGGAAAAAGGTGACTCTAGTCGCTTTTGAAGTTAACGAGCTTGAAAGGTCAAGTGCTCAATGATCTTTTAAATTTAAAGATTCAAAAATACCAAAACAACTGCTCAGGATAATCTAGGAAAAAGGGATTACCAAGCAACCGTGAACTGCAGAATACCTCCCGGCGAACCGAAAAGTATGAGCAGGAAATCTCCTTGAATGTTGTGTACGGTGTATCACGTTTACAAGGTGGCAGACTCGGCTTCCTATGGATAAAGGATTGCAAACCTAGTGGGGTCTCCCTTTATATACGCGACGGCATGGGGAGCACAAGTCCGTACTAGCATTTTCTAGTGTCGAAGCGAACGATAGTTGCTAATTTTAAAGACGTCGGAACACGTCTCTAGCCTAGACCTTCTAAATGTGAGCATTAAGTTTCAATGTTTCCTTAGGTTAATTCAATAAATTTTAACGGTTGATCTTGAATTAGGTTTCAATTTCAAGGCCTTACCACTATTATCTGAAAACTCCTATATGCGGCTATATGAGAAAAGAAATATTTCTTTGATGAAAGTTAACACTAATAGAGCGATAGAGAGCACATAATCAATGCAACAACCAAAGAATGAAATTTTTCACTAATACATGTCCTAAATGCACTTAATCTTCCCTTGACAACAAAAGAAGTTTCATTTCATTTCCAATGGTTATGATGATGCAATTCTAGATTCTCAATGATGTTATTAATGCAATATTTTTGCTTAAGTAAACTAGAATGATTTTCTTCTTTTCATAAAATGCAAAATGAATATTTCACATAAAGCACTTTAATGAAAGTTTTCACAATTCCGAACAAACAAGCATCAATCAAATCCAAAGAATGATAAATGAAACTAAAAGAAACTTCTTCCCTGAATCAAACAAACCAAACACATAAATGCTTCAATCGACAAAGCAAGCAATGTAATCTATGCTCGGAAAGAGAAAAGAGACACTCAAAATAAGAGAACAAATGAGACGCTTTCACTCATTCAATTGAAAATGAAGCAATGAAGATGTTGCGACTGAAAGATGGACTAAATGAAGCGGTAAATCAGAAACTTGACACAATGAGTAAATTAAAAAATGAACGGTAATTGACCTAGATGCCCTAGGGTCATAGAAACCATCCAAAAAATTCAAAAAATCAAGCAATGAAACTTCAAGCCAATCAATCAATAAAAACCAACAAACAAAGCATTCTAGTCACTTCTGGGCGAAAGAAGGGAGTGTGAGGGTCAAGACACACTGGCAATGAAAATGGAGAAATTCTGATTTTTTCTTAACTCAGGGACCAGAATGACTGGCGAGGCTACAACTAGCACTGGTCGGCACGACCAACACGACTGGCCAGGTTACAACTAGTGTTGATAGGCTTGATCAGCGCAACTGGCGAGGCTACAACTAGCGTTCATCGAGGGATTCAAAGAAAAAATAAAAAAGAACTTCTCACAAGGCCAGACTTAACACATCACAAGGTGGGCTAACCAACAACTTGACTTGAAGAGCAAACAAACAACTGAATGGATGATGACCTAGATTCCCTAAGGCCACACACCATCCAAAGACTCAAAAATCAATTAAGGAAAAGGCAAATCAACCAAGCACACAAACCAAGCTAATGAAGCTTTCCATTCAGGGAGAACACAGGAAAAAAAGGCTAAGAGGCAGAAATTAAGAGGGCAAGACACATTGTTTATGATCGAGGACAAACCCTAATCCTCACCTACAGGAATTAGCGTGATTGCTTAACTGACAACTAGCGCCACAAGGGTGTACGGCACGACTGTTTGAGAGAAAATCGCACTGGTTGGTGTGACTATCATAAAGTAAAATGCACTGACCGAGGATTTAAAAATTAAAAAATAAATAAATCAATCAAAAGCCAAAACCAGAACTACCACTGTAAATTTCAGACTCAGAGCAGTAAATTAGTAAAAGTAGAGAAAACTAAAGGGAAATGGTGATACTAGAAAAGTTCACACAAAACCATAAAATGACAATCAATCAAACAAAAGGATTGGCTCCCGAGTGGAGTCACCAATTTATGGTGTAGGTAAATTCTCGATGCAGACAAAGACAATTCCTCTAGCCCGAGAGAGTGGGTCTAGCCACAAAAAAACAATCTATGGAAAACTTCCTTAAGCTAGAATCAAATAAGAGGGCCTACCTCTTAGAATGCTACTCTGTTTGGTGATGATCCTTCTTCCTTACTCCAGCTATCTTTCGTTTCCTTCCTTCAAATACCTGAAACAAGAAAATAAACAACAACAAACATGATAGCATACAATATTGTATTCAACCTACTTAACAGGTCAAGGAACATTAAGCCATCAAATGTAAGATAACACTTCAATGTAGGAAATCAATCAATAGTTGTATTCATATAAGTTCAGAAAGAGATTACAACCAATGCCTTGACATTGCTGGCCTCCTCTGATGTATCCAGATTCCCACACTTATGCTAGCATCTCATGGATAGCCCCAACAATGGAAGTTTTAAGGCCTCTTCCCTTTAGTCTCAAACCAAACCAAACACACTATTCTCCCTCAAACATAGACTAAAAAGCTACAAGCTATAGATGTCTTTTTTATCATTCAAACTCACTACAAAACTACTTTAGCTCTGGAAAAGAGAGGTTTATATAGCTTGGATGGAGGTGATATGGTTCCTCTCATCATGGGAGAAGGTCTTATCTCTTGGGTTTGTTCCATCCTAATAGGGGAAAGGAGCCCAAACTGACTTCCTCGGCTCCATCCAACCCAACCATTTACTGGACTTTCGTTACGAAGCTTCTAGACCTCAAAGCTTCGACTCCATATTTAAAAAACCTACAAAAAGAGGATCGGTGCAACTGAGATAAGGCACGGTAGTGTTGATCAGTGTTATTCCTAGTGTTAAACTTTGTAGATCGGAGTGGGGGATGAATTGGTCATTAGCGTCGGTTGTAAACTAGGGTAAAAGGAAGATTCTTGGGAAATGATGCAAAAGGGAAATGTTCTTCTCATGGAGAGGAACATAATGGGAGTTCCTTCATGATGGAAAAACACATGAACGTCATTGTAGAGGTCCTCTGGGATCATGGAACGAGGAGTACAAGGACAATGACAAAATGTTGTGTAACACCCACATGTTGACGTAGAAATCAATGGACATATGATAAATCAAGTCATTTTCGACTTTGGATCACAAGTTAATATTCTCCCACAAGACACTTGGTTAAAACTTGGTAGAGTAACGTTGCAAAGAACCACAATCTACTTGGAATTAGTGGATTAGATATTCTTGGTGCCCATTGGTACTTTAAATAATGTTTGAACCATAATATTGGGGATATCGAATTTTTTCAACTTCAAAATGGTCATGTCAAATGCCCTCGGGATCAAAAAATGAAAGGAATTATCCCGTTCGAAAGAGACAGGATAATACTTAAAGGAAACAATAGAATTGTGATTCCCCTTGATCTAGGAGAATGGAAACTTTGGATAGAAGCATTGGATGACATAGAATCAAAACATTTTTATCAAATTATGCATAAGATAAGGATAATGTTGAGCCAAATTCTACGAGAGAAATTCAGGTCAATTCACAGTTATTTGTTGGGTGAAATTCATATGTTGAACTATATGAATAGCAGTTGGATAATTACAAATCAAATGCTAAGGAATGTGTTTTAGCGACTACACCACCCTCCAAAATTTTGGCCTGCATCAAATTTCGGAGCCTCCTTTGAGAGTTCTACTTGATGTTTGTACGCACTCAGGTTCACCCTGCGAGCTCGTGTGAGTCTTCACACCCACCTTTCTTAATCATTCGACAAGCAAATTTTGCATGTTGATGTCAATGTCATGCTTGCGACCATGTTCTGGTCATACACAAGGTCTTCACTATGTGTGTACATGTTGTGTTCGCTATGCAAAAATATGGTGCGCTCACACATGGAGTCATATACATTGTCACACAAGCATCGTTGCGGTTGTCCAACGATCAATCACAAGTGTCGTACTTATCGCTCACACCGTCAGTCAGTCATGTTGAGAATGTGTGTCTATATGGTCTGAGTTGTTTCGTCGTCAAGTCATGTAAGTGTGTGTTTATAAGTTCACGTATACATATTTTCATTCACTTACACACTTAGTCATTTTGTTGAAGTTCTGATGACAGAATGCCCCTCTGACAGTCAAACCTTCACCCCGCAATCGACTCGATCGGCTATCACCCAGAATAGTGCATAAGCATCAAACAAGGCATTTCAAGCTACGCTTCCCACAAGCTGATCAATCAACCTTCATGTTGGTCAGCCATAGATTTTGACCTGGCAGTCACCCTGGGATTGATTCCCATCAAAAAATTTACAGAGGCTGCAAATCTTACCCAATCCGCTGACTAAGAAAATTGCGTAAACAGGTCGAACAAACACCTAGTGCCCCTCCCTATCTCCTTCAGAAAATTGTGCAGTTTTTCCAGCCAGCCCACTAGTCAACTAACCCACTGCTCACCCAGAAAACTGTGTAGTTTCCATGAGCAAGCCCTTTGTTTCCCAATATTCTACTCAGCCCAAAAAATACACAAAGGTGATCAATAAATCATCCCTCCAACATTAGTGCATTTTTTATGCCAGCAACTCCCAACAGCTGACTGTCAGTTCCCTCGAGGAATTGCTCAGTTTTTGTTGTCAAGCCCCAACAGCTGACTATGGGTTCCCTCTAGGAATTGTGCATTTTTTGATGCCAAGGTCCCAATAGCTAGTTGCCAGTTCCCTCCACGAATTGCGCAGTTTTGGTTGCCAGGCTCTCGTTGCCCACTCCTTCCAAAAATTTCACAGTTTTGTCCTCCAGCTAATCTAGACTCTGCGGACAGTCACTGTCAATTTGGATTGCCCATCTCCATCTCCCAATGACTTCTACATTGTTTTCACCAACAGTGCCCAAAGCCTCCATCCTAGCTCGAAGCCCGCAACCTTATCTTCTCTCCTAGTCACCTGCATCTGAAATGATCATGCATCATGGTAGACTAGGAGGTTTATGGATTTGATGTCATCTCGTCATGAGTGACTGCAGATATAGGTACACAAACAAACATGGCACGACGACAGATGGGATGAACAAAGGGAGTACATACAGAAGGACATGTTCACCAACGAATGAACAAACGATGCATGCAAAGAAATGTGCTCACGAACAGACGATCACGCAAATATGTGTTCGCGGACGAACAGACAGAACGAACATGCAAGGATGTTTTCACACACAGACGTACAAACAACATGCACTTTTTGCCAACGAACGAACCTATCAAGCATGCCAACATGAAATAAAGTAGTAACGTGTGAATGAAATGTCAAGCGAACCCAACGACCATCGAAGACTATGCACACTTTGACATGTAGAGGTGAACCTGTGACACACCATGAGGACATCCATCACCCAGCAACACTGTAGCTCAACATGCACGCCAACAACAACACGAATGTACCATCATGTTCATGTCGATTCTTGTCATGAGTCATGTCGTCCATATCTCTACTGTGGGCCATACTGTCAATCAATGTAATGTAACGTGGAAGTCCAAGAGACCCACTTGTCATATCAAGAGTTATGTGAAGTTGAAAGGTCTTGGAATTCAAATAGACATGAGGGAAGGCGAACAACCATAAGGGTCAGTTTCACCATTGGCTATAAATACCCCCTCATTTTTACATGGAAAATACTTTTCACCTCGAGTCCTCCCACATATCATTGAGAGTCTGTAATATTTTCTTTGAGGAGTGAGTAGTGGCTCCAACGCCCCGCCCACGGGGTTAGTGATGTATGGTGTACGATGTGTCTTGGAACTTTCAGTTAATTCATAAGCCTGTTAACAGGCCAGCACGTTTTCACACGTGTTGTAATTGTTGTAAGACTAACCTTGAACACTTGTAGTGCATATTGCTTTAACCTATGTTTAACACTTGAACTCATTCAACTGTTGTAATACCTATATATTAATGAAAATGTGTTGTACGACTTGTTAACGTTGTTCTGCCCATGTTGGTTACCTCCTCGAACATTAAACAAATTTTTCATGTAAACTTGCTATAACGATTGTCGCACTCATGTGGACTCCTCCTCTGTGTGTTGTACATGTTATCTTTCCTTGTGTGTTGTGACTACCGCATCCGTGTGGACTACTCCTTAGGAAGTTGTGCACATCCTGTTGAGTTGTGTCTTCCTAACAAAGTTGGGACTTCCTTCCATCTGAATTGGGACTCACTCTCACCCTCTCCCTCTGCGGTGAAAGAACCATTGACACAAGTAACACTAGAAATCACCAGGCACACGAACCTCACTACTCGAAGACAAAGCAGACCACTCTCCTCTGTTAAAAAGCAAGAGCTACGGCAAACATTTAAGATAATGGCAACCGGACCATCGTACCAGATGGGAATCCTATACCAAATGTTGTGAGGACTAGTTGGGACTTCATATCGGGGAGATCCCCTGATGTTGGTTGGTCCAGCACCATCAACATTTTGGCACTAGAAGGAGGGCTAGGTGACAAGTTGAACCTACACATCCGGGTTGAATCTCTTACCCAATTAATCGTACACAATTCATGCTCTCGGGGTGTTTCTCTCATTTCTCCCTTAATCAGCTATCAATCCCCGAGGAGCTTCTCGATCACTTGTCCTTTTTAAAGTTTAACAATGAGGAAAGAATATCCATAAACAAGCACATTTCTATGAATCTCATGAAATCGATAATGATGAGCTTGTTTGCGTACTCACCCTTGAAGATTGTGATAATTGGTCATGTCATACTTTGCCACCTTCTTCCATCCATTCCCTTCTCACTTTCCTCGAGGAGATCCATCAAGCCTTCAATGAGTGTGGCCACCAAGATGTCTATTAAGAATATCTTGTTAACGAATGAATCCTGGAAAACCAATTGAGGACTTTGCTACCTGCTTCCTTCACCTCTGTCACGAAATTCCTAAGTGGTTTGTGGACCTTGACTTCATGATCTAGGAGCTGAAATGCTTGGTTCATGTCTCCCGAAATGGTGAACCTCCTGATTTCCCTTCTTCCTCAACTCTTGCAGATCACGAGACACCTCATGTCTCAAAGAGGGTGCCCCCTCACAGCGACTATAAAACTAAGAAACTTGTGCAGTAGTTCCAAAGATGATAAATATGCACAACATGTTCCCAATCCATCTACTCGGCTGTCTCCCACTCCAACGGAGGAAATGTCGAAATGGTTAAGAAAGCCTATGGTGAAAACTCATCCCTCCATTCCACAAGAGGACATCACCGTTCATAATCCAAGTCTTGAGTCTAATATGCATCTCTACCATACTCCATCATATACAAGGCATGACTCCTTGCACCATGACTCGCTTGAGCGATCTGCTTCACAATTTATCTACGCATACTCTCTTGATTCTCAAGCTACTAGCTCAAGTTGCGGTCATGTGCAAGGCAGTCTCATCATACAAGTGGAGGAGCAAGATGGTGAAGACATGATCAATTCCTCTCAGGACATTGAGCTCCCATTCTTGATCGATTCTTAATTCGCGAATCTTGGTGAAACATCATGCACAACCAATTATTTCGATCAACCTCTAGTCTTGGGTTGTCATCACTTCCACACTTCTGTATGTTGTGATCAATGCCCAAGCACATCATATTATCTACTGTCATCTCATGTACACTCTAACTCAGATCTGGAATGTGCACTGGTCAAAGCAGACATCCATATCGAAGCTTCCTCTGCACCTCACTTGGCCATGTTTCCTATCATTCACAACACATCCACATGCGTCGATAAAACTCTGCCTTCTCTTTCTTCTTCATCTTGTGAGTTGTCTCCTCAATCGACACAAGGCAATGAGGTTGTCCATGATGAAAATAGTCTCAACACACAGTACTCTTCCCACTCGTCATCATCTTGTGTGTTGCATGAAGACAACTCATCAAGTCATCTTGATGAAAATTTTGATGAAGCTTATGACAGAGATTGTTGTCATCCTAAGAGTAGTTTTGAAATTAGTAACAACAGCCATTCTCAAGCCATGCATGATCTAGTTCACATCTAAAAATGCAATTTTTCAATTATGGAAAGTTCTGGGACGTGCCAAGGAGTCGACGCACTTCAATGTTCATTGATGGTTATGTCATGAACTCACGACTCTGGTAAGCCCGTCAAACCAAATCAGATCTCATTTCTCACACACAATCCGTCTATCTGCATGGTTGCACTTGAAGTGGATCCCTGTGTAAAGAATATTTACTATTCTGGGTGTGATATTTCAAAATTTCAAATTTTTGCTAATGATCGAATCCATGAGTCCGTCACAACATGTGTGTCTTCGTGCACCTCCCTTACATACAATTCGGGTTGGGAGTTTCTATCCCTGATGTAATCATGGAACAATGAAGTTGATCACCTCAAAGACTATATTTGTCATGAATCATACTTATTGGATGTTCTCTCTTGTAATCATCTCCTTGGTCTTTTTGAAAATTTTGCACATCAAATCTACCCACTCATCACACCACCAATCTCCCTTTTGTGATGACGAGCACACAACCTATCGCGTGAATCAAGTTACTCTCACTTCACCACACCTCAACTAGTTTCAGACATTCACAGTGTTGGCATCCTTTCTATGTTTATGTGATGACAATGATGCCTGCGCACTTTTTCACTAGTTGCGGGTGGGTGTTCTATCATGTCTAGTGGACAATGAACTTGGTTCCCTCATTCAGAGTGTTCACGTGATTGTTCAAAAATTTTCTTTGTTCATGTCAAATTGGGAATCTGGAATCTCGACCAATTGGTCTGATTTTTCTTCTACCTTGGGTGGTTGTCATGCAGTGTATCATTTTCCCAACATTACATCCAATGACAGTCGCTTCGCACACTATGATCTTCACCATGTAACATCTTTATTCTTATACTTTTGTCAAGAAAGTGAGGCACTTTGGCCTTCATTGATGGCTATGGAAGGCCCTCACTCTTAACATGACCAACAAGAATGACCATATCTATCTATTTGTATCAGATTCCCATCATGATCCCCTCTCTAAAATTAGGAATCCATCTTCTCAAAGATCACAAATCTTTAAAAACAACCATCATGAATTTTATGATCCAATCGGCGAATGGCTATAACAATCTTACTTGGCGAGTCATGATGCAAGTAACAAGCTTCAGTCCTTCCTCGCACTTACTAAGAAACCTGGTGCAAAACAACACACACTCGCAAGAGGCCTCCGAGGTTTGTTGAAAAACGGTAGTCAAGGAATAGGTAAGCATGTGTGTTGGGTGGTTGTGACACATTCTTCTGCCCACAGGCGAGACCTTCTCTCTCATGTGCAAGTTTGTCAAGTCTTTTCATTTTCTATTGCACACTAGTTTTTATCTGTTTTAATCACTCATATATTTGTGACTTCAGGTCGGGTACGCCTACCATGGCTTCACTGGAAATTTCATTTCACGTAACCCTGATCATTTAGCGTAGGAGTAGGAGTGGTGCTTTCTTTCTTGCTTGCCTTTGATTTTTGGTTTGCATGTTTGTTTTCTTGCTAACTTGGTTTAGTTTGTTTGCTTGTTTTCTTTGCTTGCTTTTGTGGTGTTGGCTTTGCTTACTATTTTTGTTTTGTTTTATTTGATTGATACCTTGCTATTTTTTTTCTAGAAATAAGTGTTGTCATCTACTAAGTTCTGGATTTTGAATGAGTATGTGGCTGAAATCTAAGAGACTTGTGACATTGCAGCACTTGACCAATCTTGCTTCTATCTTCTCTATGCTTGATTGTAACCTTCAGCCGAGGATGTCTTGACGGAAAATATGATCCGTCTGCAAGGGGAACTTTGGTCCAACCATGAACTTGTGTCCACACTAGGAAACCCCATGCATGTACTCAACCTTCTTCTTTGTGTTCAAGCTCATCCAACTAGTAGAAACGAAGAAAAGGAAAATCTAAAAGAGCAAACCTATGTCAGAGGTCTTACATGCTCTCTAAAGGAACAACCTCTTATTGTCTCAATAATTTGGGATCCCTCTTTCACCCCAAAAACAAATAAGTGCCAATGCACAGTCCTCTTAAAAAAAATACAAAGGCGAAAGAAGAGAAAGGCTTCCTACGCAGAGAGGTGAAGCATGCAACTCCACTGGGGTACTGACCAAGCTCGCTGGAAGTGGAGTAATGCATGTGTTCCTATGTGACCTCGATGGGGTACTGTCCAGGCTTGCTGGTAGTAGAGAAACACCATAGATGAAAACTTATACTCTGAAAATTATATTCAACTCGTGAGCTAAACTACCCTTCCCAATTTTGAAACATTGTGATCAAGCTAAACTTTTATTTTGTTTGACTGTGTTGGAAAAGGGTGAACCATGTATGTCCATGGGCTAAGTGGAGAATCTGAAGTAACCCATAAAATGATTCAATACCCCCTGAAAGACAAAGGCCCCATGCTGTCAATGAATCAAAAACAGAGAAGTTGGAGTTTTGCCAGTGTGTCCCCAAGTGTTGTAGTGGCTACAACACCCTCCAAAATTTTGGCCTGCATCCAATTTTAGAGCCTCCTTTGAAAGTTCTACTTGATGTCTATACGCACTCAGGTTCACCTTGTGAGCTTGTGTGAGTCTTCGCACCCACCTTGCTTGATCGTTCGACAGACAACTTTTTCATGTTGATGTCAATGTCATGCTTGAGACCATGCTCTGGTCATACACAAGGTCTTCGCTACGTGTGTACATGTTGTGTTCGCTATGCAAAAAACCATTGTGCTCACACATGGAGTCATATAAACTATCGTCCAAGCATTGTCGCGGTCGTCCAATGATCAATCACAAGCGTCGCGCTTATCATTCACATTGTCGGTCAGTCATGTTGAGCATGTGTGTCTGGATGGTCTGAGTTGTCTCATCGTCAAGTAATGTAAGTGTTTGTTTGCAAGTTCACGTACACATCTTTTCACTCACTCACACACTTAGTCGTTTTGCTAAAGTTCTAACGACCAGATTCCCCTCTTACAACCAGACCTTCACCCTGCCATCGATTCGATCGACTATCACCTAGAACAGTGCAGAAGCATCAAGCAAGGCATTTCAAGTTGCACTACCCACAAGCTGATCAATCAACCTTCATGCTAGTCAGCTGAAGAGTTTGACCCGATAGTTACCTGAGACTGATTCCCCTCAAAAATTGCACAGACGCTGCAAATATTTTCCACTCCATTGACTGAGAAAAATGCGTAGACAATCCAGACACACACCTAATGCCCATCCTTGTCTCCCTCAGAAAATTGCGCAGTTTTTCCAGCCAACCCACCAGTCAGCCGACCGGTTGTTCACCTAGAAAACAGTGGAGTCTTCATGAGAAATCCTTATGCTGCCCAGTAGTCCACTCAGCCTAGAAACTAAGCAGAGGTGATTAGCAACCATCCCTCCAACATCAGTGTAGTTTTTTCCACCAACAGCTAACTGCCAGTTCCCTCCAGGAATTGCACAATTTTTGTTGCTAAGCCCCAACAGCTGACTGTCGATTCCCTATAGGAATTGCGCATTTTTTTCTTCCAAGGTCATAGTAGCTAGCTTCTAGTTCCCTCCACGAATTGCGTAGTTTTGGCTTCCAGGCTCCCACTGCCCGCTCCTTCCAAAAATTGCACAGTTTTTTCCTCCAGTTGAGCCAGACTCTACGAACAGTCACTGTCAATCCATATTTCCCATCTCCATCTCCCAGTGACTTCTGTGTAGTTTTCACCAGCAGTGCACAGAGCCTCCATCCTAGCTCGAAGCCCACAACCTTGTCTTCTCTCCCGGTCACCTGCATCTGAAACGATCATGCATCATGGTAGACTAGGAGGTTTATGGATTTGATGTCGTCTCGTCAGGAGTGACTGCAGATACAGGTACAAAAAAAAACATGGCACGACGACGGATGGGATGAACAAAGGGAGTACATGCAGAAGGACATGTTCGCTAATGAATGAACAAACCGTGCTTGCAAAGAGATGTGCTCGTGAACGGGCGATCATGCAAAGATGTGTTCATGGACAAACGGATGGAAGATTATGCAAGGATGTGTTCGCACACATATGGATGGACGAACATGCACTTTTCATGAACGGACGAACCTGTCAAGCATGTCAACATGCAAGCAAGTGTGAATGCTACATCAAGCGAACCCAATGACCATCGAAGACTCCGTGCACTTTTCCATGCAAAGGCAAAGCTATGACACCCCATGAGGACATCCATCACCCAACAACACTGCAGCTTGACATGCACACCAGCAACAACATGAATGTATAAGCATTGTCATGTTGAGTCTTGTAATGACTCATGTCGTCCACATCTCTAGTGTGGTCCATATTTTCAATCAAGTAATGTAACGTGGAAGTCCAAGAGACCCACTTGTCATATCAAGAGTCTTGTGAAGCCGAAAGGTCATGGAAGTCAAACAGTCATGAGGGAAGGCAAACATCCATAAGGGTCAGTTTCACCCTTGGCTATAAGTACCCCCTCATTTGTACATGGAAAGGAATTTTTGTAGAACTTTTGAATAATATGACACTTATTCACAGAGATTATCCTAATTATACACTATTGCGGAATACATGCATAATACATAACCTCCTCTACGTTGATCATCAATTTTGCAGTATTAAGAAACAATCGCATGCGTACATTAAAGCATCAATCACACATATCAACACAGTATATCACGGGGAAAGCATACAGCTGAAAACCCCCAACTATATGTATATTATATTGATTGAGAACATGTAACAATACATAGTACAATACTCCTCACAAGTACTCAGTACTATCTCCACCTATTACACACAAACTAGCTCAGATCTGAATCAATCACTGGCTCAAATCTCCTCCGCTGCTTACCTGCCTCCACTGCACAATCCTGCATGAGAATAGAATGAGAATGGTTGATCCAAACTCGTATTTCCTTTGTGTAACACTACGCAATCCTCATTGGCAATCTCAATCCCATTGATTGTACAAATCACATGCACAACTATAGTCACAATTGACAGTTGTCTTGCCCTTTCACTCACCTCTAACACTTGTCTCCACTAAACTGTCCATGCACTGAGTTAACTGATGTATTCTTTAGTTGATTTATGAGTTAATAATTAGTGAGTTAATTAAAAACTAATTCACATCACTCATCACTAGTCTATTTCTCAGTTAGACTAACTACAACTAATTCAACTAAGTCAAACTGAACACAACTCCATCAACTCCTCAATCAACTCCACCAAACTCAATCACTTGAGTTCTAACTGAAGTCCTTCATGCAATAGCTCAAGTAACCCATAAGAAAAGTGTATTTCCTTCTAGCAGTTGCATGTGCCACATCTGTAGCTCGAACTGAAGTGCTCCAAGAGAATAAGATAATGTTTATAGTCCAAATATTATTAAGAGCTAATAATATTCGATTGTTCTATTTTTAGCCTGGCAGTCTAAAAATAGACTCCGCCCATATGTCTAAAAATAGAGGTCCATCTATTTTTACCAACATGACCAATCATCCACAAATAGCATCCTGCAATTCATAGACCATGATCCATATGTCTAAAAATAGACATAGTCTAAAAATAGACTTTGCGCCAAAAATAGCCTGCGAGCCCACTTAGTGAAGGCGACTTCTTTTCACTAAGCTCCATCATCTTGTTGCATTTTCAACACTTTTCACCTCGGCTCCTCCCACATAGCCTTGAAAGTCTGTAATCTTTTCTTTGAGGAGTAAGTAGTGGCTCCAACGCCCCACCCATAGGGTTAGTGATGTATGGTGTATGATGTGTCTTGGAAATTTCGCTTAATTCAGAAGCTTGCTAACAAGCCAGCACGTTTTCACACATGTGTTGTAATTTTTGTAAGACTAGTCTTGAACACTTGTGATGCATGTTTCTTTAACCTATGTTTAACACTTGAACTCATTCAATTGTTGTAATACATATATATTAATGAAAATGTGTTGTATGATTTGTTAATATTGTCCTTCCCGTGTTGGTTACCTCCCTGGACATCAAATAGACTTTCACATAAACTTACTATAATTACCATCGCACTCGCGCTGACTCCTCCATTGTGAATTGTACGTGTTATCTTTCCTTGTGTGTTGTGATTGCCGCATCCGTGTGGATTTCTCCTTCGGAAGTTGTGCATGTCCTGTTGTGTTGTGTGTTCATAACATAGTTGGGACTTCCTCCCATCTGACTTGGGACTCACTCTCACCCTCTCCCTCTGCGGTGAATGAACCATTGACACAAGTAACACTAGCAATCACCAGGCACATGAACCTCATTACTCGAAGACAAAGCAAACCACTCTCCTCTGCTGACAAGCAAGAGATGAGGAAAACATTTAACCATGTTAGGTAATAACATAGATACATGGATACATACATACATATATAAACATTAGCATAAAACAATCATGATCCTGTCAGACAATGACATACATACACACATAAATGTATACATATATAAACATCAACATAATCATGATCATAACAAATTTGTCAGATAACATAAGGTCTAGGTTAAGAGAACTTCCTTTATTCATGCACAACATGCATGATATTCAGAACAATAGTTCCCAACATAGCCAAGGCATATGATGCCTCAAATCCATTTACTTTACCTTTTCGGTTACCTTTCTCATGACTATACTGCTACTGTCCATTTACCACAATGGACCTAGCCATTCCAACCAACATTCATAGTCTTACCTTCCATTGCGCTTACTCATACACTGAGCTCCATCGATGTCTTACATTACCTATCAAGTACCACATAGCTCTCCTCGAGCTTCATTAACTTTACTCTTTCCCAACCAATTCCCCAGACTCAAGACATAAAAGGCAAGACAAGAAACAAACAAGAAGCAGACCATTAAAACCAAAAACACATGACTCTGCAAACAAAGTGGTATGGCCATACACTAGACATAAAAAAACTGCAAATTAAGCGCGAGAAAATAACAAAAGACAAAAATCACAAGACCAAAAACAAACACCATGACTCAATCCCCATGGTACCCAAGGAAAGCTCAACTTGAGCCTTCTTTAAGATTTCATGGCAATCTCTCTTGTCGTGCAACTCCCTACATCTTGCTGCCATAAACACATAACTTTCAATGTATAATTAAGCATACTAATAGACCACTTACCTTATCTTATTGTGCCAAGCATGCTGCTTGCAACTGAACACATCCACGCCATCTCTCAAGGGACTCCAATCCTTTAACAAATCCACCTGTAACTAAAGACTAGCTAATATACATGTCAATTACATTTTCATAAATATAGCATATATCCACATAATGTCAGACAAAATCAAGGTTACAAAGGATTTCTTTGTGCAAAGCACTCGTTTGTTTGGAATTAGGGTTTCCAAACATAGCCAAAGGAATTCTTGCACAATTCCTTTCTTTTACCTTTTTACCTTGTTGGAATCGAGGCTTACTATGTGTTGTCACACCTTGTCATGTTAAATACCAAGCATGTTTCCTGCAAATTCCCACACATGTAAACCATATGTTCCAAATATCAAGACAATCATATCTATCAATTTGAAATCAACTTTTACAAACAATCATGGCATAATCCATATTCAACTCATAGTCATCAATCATAATACTACAACTATCACCTACTATACTCAAGTACATATCAACTATCTCAACACATATGTGTTAGTAAAACCATCTTAAAGCAAGATCATTTGAACACATACTCATATTATGAAATTCATCAAACCTTAAACCAACTTGCAACATACCATGTTAAATAAATCAGCTAGACACCAAAAACTCAAACACCAAATAGATGTCATAATCAAATAGTCAAGCACCAAGTAGACATAAGCAAGCTCATACCTTAATGCATCTCAGGGGAGGCGATATTTGCACAATCAATCTAGGTTAGCATGATAAAACTTCGTAACATATCAACTCAAACATAAATCATGATATCCATAACAATAACTAACTAACATGTTCACCTCATAATCTCATAAGTGTTTGTCATTCATGCAGAATAATCATATATGTACGATCAATCTAGATTAGTATGACACCATATCACAAATATGTTGACGCATAACTGAATATCACAACCATAACCATCTGCATAGGTCAAACTAGGTTAACATAATACATATAAAATCAAGATCTTCAATGAAATGAGCATAAACATCACGCATATGACCAATCCAAATTACAACATCAAGATCTCAATGAAATAACCCTAATCATCAGGTTAATAGCATATAACAACAATTTAACCTTCACATACTCATCAACAACATACAAACCTAATCATCAAGTTATCTAACATAACACAACAATAACAATGCATACAACCACATGATACCATCATTCTTGATTATTCGACTCATGTGCATATAACTACACTAATCAACTAACATCCATCATGAATGTAACCCTAACTTCAAAAGACATGTACATAAACCTAATGTATATAACCCTAATGCATATAATAATCCTTAACTTATGTACCTTCATGCCAAACATACCATACCTGTATGACGATCTTATCTTATCCCAAAGTCCAATGTCGCAACCTCATTATAATGATCTACATCTCCTGCTCTATCTCAACCAACATATTAGCATCATAACATCCAATAGCACTATGATGACCTAATTTGCATACAATGACTTCACAAGGCATATTTGACCTACTACACATGCATAATTATAACCAAGACCATACATGCATAACAACTACATATAGACATATAACACATGAGTGAAAAACCATATACACACCATTCTAGCTAGAGTCTAGTCATCAATGCATGACCATATCAACTACACAAATCATGACCTCATGCATGAAAACAACCATTGCTCCACTAGACACATTTCCACATGCAACCAACAACATGTAAAAGCAATGCCAAATCAACTACACCTATGCATAAACGCATGTAGTCGAACATAAGTGATCAAATATTGTAATCAACCTACAAGATTGATACATGTAATCCAAATATTCAAGAATGTAACCTAACATACAAGGATGTAAGTAGGAACCATAAATCAACATCTAAGTGACATATAATCCATACAAGGTTAGTCACATACTCATGAAAATGCATTCCACAAAATAAAATTCTTCATGATAACCATACTACAACCTTAATCCATCATCAAGCAAATGCAACAAGTATGTAAGTGTAAGAGACGCACATGCAACTAACATGCATGCGTGACCCACACACATTCAACCCATTCAGTCTAAGAGTTGAACCATTCTCTGATACCACTCTATAGCACCCTCCTCCCACATCTACCCAAGCAACTGGCCAGCTGGGGTAAACATGTGACAAGAGGCCACTATGATAAGATTCAACCTCCTTGGTGACTTTAAGGAAATGGAATCGATGAAACATCACATACATTCATCCAACATCATCCAAATAACCTTCAGGAGACAAGCTAGCCACTAAGACTGCCTATCCCTGGGCCCCACTGTTGTTTGAGAGACTTAAGGGCAGGGTAACACTCCCTAGACACTGCCTAGGCGAGTTAGTTTCAGGACTAACACTAACCAAACACTTCCCAAGTGCTTTATAACGTTTCCCAGACACTGCCCATGCGAGTTAGTCTCATCACTACTGCTAGCATTCCAGGATTTGAGTCACTTTTTTCGGACCAGAGCCCAGGACACTGCCCAGAATGGAATGATCACTTAGAATTAGTAAGGATGCAAGGAAAAAATGATGCAAAAGAAATAATATCAACAAGATAATCACCAGACCCCTACTAGCCATGACAGGCATTTCGTCAAACATATCATCAACATGTAACGTACAGGTGTAAATAACAGAATTAAGTGTAGGGATCTCATACTTATCTGAGAATTGCTATGAACCATTTTTCCCTCATTCCATTTGTTGTATTATCCTCCATTAACTCATAAACACATTATCCATTCATATACAAGTAAAAACATGTTAAGAGCCATACATAGCTACTGTCATGAAATGTGCATATAACCAGCATAATTGGGACAAAAATACAATACACATATTAGCCATCAAATCCATAAATACATCAGTACCTTTACACATGAAAATCAAGGGAATTGATTTCTCAAATGAATGCAATGAACCAACCGAAGATGGGATTACCACGTTCCACCCAACCGTAGAATTGTTGAGCCAAATCTCTCTTCATCCATTCACCCTCGTGCCATATTCCAAGCATGAATGTGGGATCTCATAGAACGCATCAATCAAAACTCACTAGGGCTTCCAGAGGCCATCCACTTCAACCCATCAAATATTGATTCCACCTCGCGGTCGGACATCACCAAAAGAATCATTAGATTGGTCTCCATCCAAGCCTTCTAAGGCTTCTAGAGCATTTGTCCAACCAAGGCTTCCAGAACTAGTAACTCAACCCACAGCTTATATAGGGCTCCTAGAGCATTTGTCCAACCAAGGCTTCCAGGACTAGTAACTCAACCCACCAAGGGCTTCCAGAGCATTTGTCCAACCAGGTCTTCCAAGACTAGTAACTCAACCCAAGCTGTTACAAGGCTTCCGGAGCGTTTGTTCAACCAGGGCTTCCAGGACTAGTAACTCAACCCAAGCTATGGAAACATGAGAACCAACCAAAACAAGAAATGAAAGTAAACCCATAATCACCATGGCTATCCAAGAAATGGTAAGGCTATGCAATCCACTATCAATCCCGGCCATCCTCCATGCCAATGATAGATCATAACCAAGAAACCACATGCATGTGCCATGCTTGACAAAACTAGTGAAGAAATATAACATGCAACTCGGTACCTGCAAGAAAATTTGATGTAGCTGCTAATGTTGACGCCCTCTTGTTCTTCCCTGCTCTTCCTTTGCCTTCTTGCTCCAAGAATCCAAGTATGCCACACCCTCCAAGAGTGCTTCCAAGAAAACTCTAAGTAACCAAGAGTATGAGAGAGAGGGAGAGAATAATGAGAGAGCTCCAAAACTGAACTGATCAAACCTTCACCACTAATCCTCATGTTAGTTTCAGTCTTTCCAGCCTTCCTCCAGTGATCAAATATGCTCTTACAAAGTGGTTTCAGAGTGTTAAGGTCAAATTTTTTCATTTCAAAGAGTCTTCAAACAAAATTTGGTCACTAGGCTTTAGGTCTAGGGTTTGCTTTAACTCCTTCTAAAGTTGCCCAGATGCCAATCTCGGTCACTATTCAGCTGAGTTTATCATCATTCATAGGGTTTTCATTATTATGTCAGTGTCTAATGAGTCATTTTACATCTTGTTCATGCTTCAGTTGTGCCTTGGCAAGTTCATTTCCCTCACCTAGGGTTTTGAAGGCAATTTCTCTTGGACGGTCAAATCAATGGCAAAACTTGTTTCCTGATGTTCATACAGCTTCCCTTATCCTTAATGTACCTTATCAAGCACTTCCCAACACTCAGATCCCGCAAAATCCTCATTTTTGCACAAACCCTAGTTTCTTGCTACAACCTGGCAATTTTCTAGGTTGGGCCTGTGTTTTGCCCTTTTGTACCCCTTCCCTTCACTCAATCTCTAAGATTCCACTTTCCCCTACTTCCTAACATCTCTCCCCACTCTCAAAAATTTCCCCAAGAATTTATAAGCCCCCTATCCCCTTCATTTCGCTCCATTTCGACAAAATTCCTTGTTTCACACATCGGGACAAGTCGCACTCAAATAATGTTCCAGAGAAATAAAAGATTAATTTTGGGAAAATGAGAGAGGTTTTTGTCCACAACATTCCAAAGAATAAAAATCTCCTTCACTTTTTGTACAGGTGTCATGGTTTGAGAGAAATGTCAAGAATATCGTTGCCTAAGGAGAATCAAAGACACCTCTGACGTGACCTTGGGAAAATCACGTTTTATCCTAGCTTGGTTGGCCAAATGATTTTCTTGATGGGTAAAATGATAACTAGACACAACGAGATTTCCAATGAGCTATCATGAGCTAAATTTGGGGTTGAGGAAGGCATTCAAAAGTTGACTGCAACAATACTCTTCCTTGAGGCAGCCTCATTTGGCACTTTTTGACCAGTCCTGGGAGATTTGATTTTTGATAGGTCAAACCAACTCCAAATTGAAAAATTCCAATTGGATTGGAAAGTAGACTCAAATAAATTTCCAAAGAGCTATCTTGTGCCCGATTCCAACACCGAGAAGGCCTCCAAAAGCCTCCTGAAAAGTGCGACATGTCGAGAGGTGCGCGACCTGTCAGGGCGCCTCCAGAAGTGTAAAAATTACACTGGTGCGACATGTCAAGAGGTGCGCGACACGTTGGGGATTTCTCCACATAAATTTTCCAGTGAGCCACAAATCAACTTCTTTCTCCTAAATTTCTTCAGGTAGGCCTCTAAATCATGGTGATTTTTCTTGGTAAAGAAAAAATGAGCATGGAAGATGTGTCAAATGCCATCAAGATGAAATGGGAAATTCATGTGTATTGTGCTTAAAAAGGTCAAAGTGCAAGTGTGCTATGGTTTATTTTTGTTTCATGGTTTTTCCCTTGTAAGTATTCTCCTCTTTCCCTTTGTCACTTTCCTTGTATTTCCCTATAATTTCCCCTGCTAATTTGTAAAAGAAATACAAACCATACCCTTCTCCCTAAACACTAAAACTCAAACCCTAACCCTACCTCTCCATATGCCCATGTAAACACATGAATTTGATGATGCATATGCAATGATTTTGTTTGCAATGTTTTCCCTAAATTCCCTGTTATATACATGTATTCCCATTTTCCATTCAAAAATGTCCCTCCCCTAACATTCCCCTCATGTTCCTTGTCCCCTTGAAACAGCAAAGAAATCAACACTTTTAAAGGCAGAAACAGTAGTACATTTTGTCCACTTTGCTCCTCAAACAATGTCAGAAACCGAAACCTATGAGCAGAGCGATGACCAGGCATCAAGTTCAGAGATTGGGGTACAAAGGAGACCTCATAAGGGTGGTCATCATAAGAGAGAGGAGCCCACTTCTTTGACAGATTTACAGGCTTGTCCTATGGCAGTCTCATGTTTCCGGTATATGAAAGAAAGGAGAAAAAGGCCCGATCCCCTCCATATCCTGGCCGAGGCTTCCTTGAAGGGGCATAGTACTAAATAGCTCAGCCACAGCAAAAATTTCAAAATTTTTTGAGCATTTTGGGTCATTTTTGGTATTTTTTGGCAATTTACAGGTTTTTGCTCATTAACGCGTCTCACCCCCGGTGAGACATGTCGTCCCGACACCTCCATTTGACAAAAACTTAGCATTTCCAGATTTGTCATGCAAATTTACATATGAACATGGAAGGAATTGAGATTTTGTCATGTTTTGGGCCTCCAAAAAGTCAAAAAACATGCAAAATTTGACTTTCTGCCACCTTTTTGAACTGCAGAAAGCTGTCTTGGGAGAATTGATTTTTGACAGGGAAAATGAACTCCAAATCCAAACATTCTAGTTGGGTTGGAAAGTAGACTCACTGAACTTTCCAACAAGCCTACTCTTGCCCAATTTGGTCACCTGAAAGTGCCCCAAACATGGCTCCAAAGGCGTGCGACATGTCAGGCAGAGGCGCGTGACATGTTGGGCAGTTTTCACAGGAAATTCATCTACAGCTCAGGAATTCGCCCAGCTTTGACCAGTTTTGTCTTGAGATGGTATTTTTCACCCTCTTTGATGTAATTAATTTATTTTCATGTTACCATGACACTCGTTTACCTCTTCTAGAAGATTCATGCATGAAATAGCAAACATTTAATGAATGAATTGGTTTCCAAGTTTATAGAGGCAAGTTGTTATGATTGCCTAGTTTTTAGTGCTAAGTTTAGAAGTGGTTGAAATAGCTCCTAGAAGGATGAACTCGAACCCTAGAGGCAGGGAAAGAGGTTAGATCATCTATATTATGTACTTTCATACTCATTTTCATGGTTGGACTCTTGAGGGAGAAGCTATCATTGTATTATCTCTCTGTATCTCTGCAATTTTTGGCTAAGGAAGACCAGGGTTTTGCAGTCCTCTTTGGGATTCTTGTGGACTCGTGTTGATGGTGTGTTTCTCAATGTTCTTGTAAGCTTTTTTATGTGATTCATTTCCTTTCTTTACTTATGCACATTAAACAAATGAAGTGTTAAAGTAAGAATTCATGCTTGCCATGCTCTGCTTTTAAGTTTGTTTAATTTCAATGTTTTCTACTGTCTAAAGAGAATTCAAAGTTATTGTTTGCTCTATTTAGCTCTCTTTCTTTCATTCCTGACCATCCAATTCAATTAAAGCCATCGATACTATCTCCTACCTCGCCCCAAAGAACCCCCTACAGAAACTGTGTCCAATCGCCGCACCCAAAATTGCCATCCCCTCAATTTTCCACCAAAAACCCAAAAACCCCAAAATCAATCTTTCTGATCAGTTTACTAGCCTAATATCAATGTTACCTTATTGGTCTTCTCATCTATTGGCAATTTTACGGGATAGACCGGAGAGAGCCTTCTCCTGCCCCGTAGGGCTAGCTACGAGGCTAAATGGTTTGATGTAGCCTTAAGGTTTACCTGTCTCAGCCTGAGGTGAAATTTCAAGCGCTAACATACTGGCGACCATACTGGGGAGAACAAACTTATCATTTGGTCATTGACATGTGTGTTTCATAAGTCTTAGACGGAGTCTGAAGATACGCCAGGTAGCCTTCGAACACGCTCTTGTTTTACATCAGCGTTAGTAGATAAACGCTGCTTCAATCGATCTCCGTGAGCTTGTGAAAGTAGCACTTCATTGGCATTTTATCCCAGTATAATTGTTAACACTGAGCCGTGGATGATAGGTTGAGAGTTTTCATAGGCTGAAATCATTCACTGGCGACTCCTTCACTGAAAAATCCATAGATCAATGCTTCATGGTGACTTCACTGCAAAGAGATCAGTAGCTTTGAGATTTTCAAGATGGATCGGATTACAAGAAGATATGCTCCCTTGAGCCGAGATCACATCCCCGGTTTTCCAAATAAAATTCCGAAGGTAGATTATTCAAGGAATTTGCCTACATTTAAAGATGATGGTAGGAAGGACGCTGCTCTACATCTGGTTAAATTTCACATGCATATTCGCAAATTGAAGGTTGATTTTCCTGAAGATTGCTTGATGAAGATATTC
>APFE030874761.1:29138-80492 GCA_000404065.3 Pinus taeda
AAGCCCCCTATCCCCTTCATTTCGCTCCATTTCGACAAAATTCCTTGTTTCACACATCGGGACAAGTCGCACTCAAATAATGTTCCAGAGAAATAAAAGATGCATTTTGGGAAAATGAGATAGGGTTTTGTCCAAAACATGCCAAAGAATAAAAACCTCCTTCACTTTTTGCACAGGTGTCATGGTTTGAGATAAATGTCAAGAATACCGTTGCCTCAGGAGAATCAAAGACACCTCTAAAGTGACCTTGGGAAAATCACGTTTTCTGCTAGCTTGGTTGGTCAAATGATTTTCTTGATGGATCAAATGATAACTAGACACAAAGATATTTCCAATGAGCTATCATGAGCTAAATTTTGGGTTGAGGAAGGCATTCAAAAGTTGACTGCAACAACACTCTTCCTAGAGGCAGCCTCATTTGGCACGTTTTGACCAGTCTTGGGAGATTTGATTTTTGATAGGTCAAATCAACTCCAAATTGACAAATTATAGTTGGGTTGAAAAGTAGACTCAAATAAATTTCCAACGAGCTATCTTGCACCTGATTCCGACACCGGGAAGGCCTCCAAAAGCCTCCTGAAAAAGCACGACATGTCGAGAAGTGCGCGACCTGTCAGGGCACCTCCAGCAGTGTAAAACTTACACTGGCGCGACATGTCAAGAGGTGCGCGACACAGTGGGGATTTCTCCACAGAAATTTTTCAGTGAGCCACAAATCAACTTCTTTCTCCTAAATTTCTTCAGGTAGGCCTCTAAATCATGGTGATTTTTCTTGGTAAAGAAAAAATGAGCATGGAAGATGTGTCAAATGCCATCAAGATGAAATGGGAAATTCATGTGTATTGTGCTTAAAAAGGTCAAAGTGCAAGTGTGCTAGGGTTTATTGTTGTTTCATGGTTTTTCGCTTGTAAGTATTCTCCTCTTTCCCTTTGTCACTTTCCTTGTATTTCCATATAATTTCCCCTGCTAATTTGTAAAAGAAATACAAACCATACCCTTCTCCCTAAACACTAAAACTCAAACCCTAACCCTACCTCTCCATATGCCCATGCAAACACATGAATTTGATGATGCATATGCAATGATTTTGTTTGCAATGTTTTCCCTAAATTCCCTGTTATATACATGTATTCCCATTTTCCGTTCAAAAATGTCCCTCCCCTAACATTCCCCTCATGTTCCTTGTCCCCTTGAAACAACAAAGAAATCAACACTTTTAAAGGCAGAAACAGTAGTACATTTTGTCCACTTTGCTCCTCAAACAATGTCAGAAACCGAAACCTATGAGCAGAGAGATGACCAGGCATCAAGTTCAGAGATTGGGGCACAAAGGAGGCCTCATAAGGGTGGAAAGGGTGGTCATCATAAGAGAGAGGAGCCCACTTCTTTGACAGATTTACAGGCTTGTCCTATGGCAGTCTCATGTTTCCGGTATATGCAAAAAAGGAGAAAAAGGCCCGATCCCCTCCGTATCTTGGCCGAGGCTTCCTTGAAGGAGCATAGCACTAAATAGCTCAGCCACAGCACAAATTTCAAAAAAAATTGAGCATTTTGGTCATTTTTGGTATTTTTTGGCAATTTACAGGTTTTTGCTCATTAACGCGTCTCACCCCCAGTGAGACATGTCGTCCCGGCACCTCCATTTAACAAAAACTCAGCATTTCTAGATTTGTCATGAAAAGTTACATATGCACATGGAAGGACTTGAGATTTTTTCATGTTTTGGGCCTCCAAAAAGTCAAAAAACATGCAAAATTTGACTTTCTGCCACCTTTTTGAACTGTAGAAAGCTGTCTTGGGAGAATTGATTTTTGACAGGGCAAATGAACTCCAAATCCAAAAATTCCAGTTGGTTTGGAAAGTAGACTCACAAAACTTTCCAACAAGCCTACGCTTGCCCAATTTTTCCACCTAAAAGTTCCCCAAACATGGCTCCAAAGGCGCGCGACATGTCAGGCAGAGGCGCGCGACATGTTGGGCAATTTTCACAGGAAATTCATCTACAGCTCAGGAATTCGCCCAGCTTTGACCAGTTTTGTCTTGAGATGGGATTTTTCACCCTTTTTGATGTAATTAATGTATTTTCATCTTACCATGACACTCATTTACCTCTTCTAGAAGATTCATGCATGAAATAGCAAACATTTAATGGATGAATTGGTTTCCAAGTTTATAGAGGCAAGTTGTTATGATTGCCTAGTTTTTAGTGCTAAGTTTAGAAGTGGTTGAAACAGCTCCTAGAAGGATGAGCTCAACCCCTAGAGGCAGGGAAAGAGGTTATATCATCTATATTATGTACTTTCATACTCATTTTCATGGTTGGACTCTTGAGGGAGAAGCTATCATTGTATTATCTCTCTGTATCTCTACAATTTTTGGCTAAGGAAGACTAGGGTTTTGCAGTCCTCTTTGGGATTCTTGTGGACTCATGTGTTGATGGTGTGTTTCTCAATTTTCTTGTAAGCTTTTTTATGTGATTCATTTCCTTTCTTTACTTCTGCACATTAAACAAATGAAGTGCTAAAGTAAGAATTCATGCCTGCCATGCTCTGCTTTTAAGTTTGTTTAATTTCAATGTTTTCTACTGTCTAAAGAGAATACAAAGTTATTGTTTGCTCTCTTTAGCTCTCTTTCTTTCATTCTTGACCATCCACTTCAGTTAAAGGCATCAATACTGTCTCCTACCTCGCCCCAAAGAACCCCCTACAGAAACTGTGTCCAATCCCTGCACCCAAAATTGCCATCCCCTCAATTTGCCACCAAAAACCCAAAAACCCCAAAATCAATCTTTCTGATCAGTTTACTAGCCTAATATCAGTGTTACCTTATTGGTCTTCTCATCTATTGGCAATTTTACGGGATAGACCGGAGAGAGCCTTCTCCTGCCCCGTAGGGCTAGCTACGAGGCTAAATGCTTTGATGTAGCCTTGAGGTTTACCTGTCTCAGCCTGAGGTGAAATTTCAAGCGCTAACAGTTCCTTTCGTAGGAATTTATGTTTAATAACATCTTTCACCTCTCTAAATACCATATCTCCACTGTACACAACCTTCCTTGTCTCTGGGTTCCAAAGATTATAACCTTTTAAACCATCCTTATACCCAATAAAGATGCACCTTTCATATTTGTTATTTTCTCCTTTGGAACATGTACATATGCATCACATCCAAATACCCTCAGATGTGAAAGAGAAGATTTCTTACTAGTCCATACCTCTTGTGGAGTCTTATCCTCCAACACTGACGAATGTGATCTGTTGACCAGATAATTAACATGCATTCTCCACAGCCTCTGCCCAAAATTTCTGTCCTAACTCAGCACCACTGAGCATGCTTCTTGCATTTTCCATGATCGTCTTGTTCATTCTTTCTAAAACTCCATTTTTCTAAGCGTGTGGAGTAGTCTTCTGTCATACTATACCACACTTCTTATAAAACTCTTCAAATTCCTTCTTGCAAAACTCTGCACCATTATCTTTCCTCAACACCTTTATCTTCTTCTCTGTCTAGTTTTCCACCAAAGCCTTAAATTCTTTAAACCTGTCAAAGACTTCAGATTTATTCCTAAGGAAATATATCCATGCATTCCTTAAGAAGTCATCTATAAATGATACATAGTACACAAACTTACCCAGTGATGGAACCAAAACAGGTCCAAATACATCATTGTGCACAAGCTCTAATCTCTGTTTCGCCCTCTTACCACCAGAGGGGCAACTCACTCGATTTTGCATCCCATATACACATTTTTCATAGAAATCAAAATCCAAAAAAAAAATTAGACATACCTTCTACCATACCACTACCATGAAGTATTTGAAGGCCCTTCTCTCCAATATGTCTAAGCCTTTGATGCCTTAACATGGTCTTTTCTCCAGAGACCACTAGATTTTCTACTTCACTTTCAGGAACCACAAAACTATTGCACCCAACAATAACAGTGCTACCCTGAAGCTTGGACAAAGTTCCAATCTAAAATCCCCGCATCAATACTAGTGCTCCCCGAACCATCTTGCATGTATCTTTCTCAAACACTATTTTTAGTCCTGGATCATCCAACTTTCTTACAAAAATCATATTTCTGGCCAATGTAGGAATATGTAGAACATTGAGAAGTGTTCTAATCCTTCCACCTTGGAACTTCAACTTGACTTTTCTGCGACCAATGATTTTAGCATTTCTGTCATCCCCTAAGAAGACATCACCACCATCATATTTATCATACTCAAAAAACCATTCTCTATGGGGAGTGAAGTGAAAGGATGCACTTGAGTCAATCAACCATGCCTCATGATCTACATGTGTACTTGAAGAAGAAGAAAAGTGCACATCCCCACCTTCATCTGAGGTGGTTTTTGCCTCTAGGGAAGGAGCATCATCAGATCCCTTTCCTTTATCAGGAGCTTTAGATTTATAGTCCCTTTTGAAGTGCCATTCATTTTTGCATTTCCATCACACCTTTACAGGTTTTCCTGGATATTTAGATCTCCCACTCGAGGAATTATTTTTGTTTCTGTTCTGGGACCATCCTCGTACAGACAAGGAATCACCATTCTAGCCCTCCATATTTTTCCGTCTCATCTCCTCCGACAACAAGGATGAGACTATTTCATCAAACTACAAGGAAGTTGCATTGTTACCTATTGCAACAACTAGACTATCCCTCGAATCTGGTAGAGAACACAACAAACTGATGCACTTATCTTCATATGAAATTTTAATATCAACAGATAATAATTGGCTTACGACAGTATTAAAGGTATTCATATGTTCTGTCACTGAGTGTCCATCTTTCATCCCCAGGTTATACATAGTTTTCCCTAGGAACAATTTATTCACTAGAGACTGAGATTGGTACAAAGTCCCTAACTTGTCCCACAAAGCCTTCGCCGAAGCTTCCCCTTATACATTCAGCAATACTAAATCTGAGACACACAATTGTATTGTTCTCTTTGCCTTCCAATCCAACTTCACCCAGTCTTCAGCTAACAATGTTGTTGGTTTAGTACATGGATCTACCATGATCCACTGATATTTATCCACCAGCATATCCTCCATCTTAAGTTTACACAACTTAAAACTCTGACCATTAAATTTATCGATCTCTATCTTTCCACTGCTTTCCATATTCTTTCACCACAAGAATCAATCCCATAGATCTCCCATTGAGCAGGGTCTACCACAAGCCAGAGCAAATCCCCTTAGCAACAGAGGCATCCCCTTGAAGCCAAAACA
The DNA here is from genome assembly GCA_000404065.3 of Pinus taeda. NCBI lineage: Eukaryota > Viridiplantae > Streptophyta > Pinopsida > Pinales > Pinaceae > Pinus > Pinus taeda. The sequence goes on from APFE030874761.1 coordinate 34,371, forward strand.
TCTCTGATACCAAATGTAGGTTTTAACCCTGTAAAGAAATTATCTGCATACGAATTCTAAAAATAGAAACTAAACAATGACAAGAGAATAAAACATAAAACATATATACACAAAGATTTTCCTCTGGATTCAAAAACCAAGACTACCATATTGATTTTTCATTATGTTCCTTTCAATGTTACAATACATATATATACATTCGAAGCATCCATAAACCCCAATCCATTATCCCTGGATTAGGACATAGTTGTAGTTTCCTTGACCGCATCTACAAAATACCATGGATAGAGAACCATCATGCCCAAAACTATGTGTGAAATCCATGCACAAAACCATAGGTAGGCTCGCCCACCTAATATAGGGTCCAATTTGTTTTTTCTTGGGTGGCGTGGAGGTCGAAGTTGACATGATAATAAGTGACATGTGGCAGTGGTGACTAGAGCCACCTAGCATGGGGTTGCTATGTGACATTGACGTGGTGGCACGCGAGGTTGGGAACCACACCACTATGGAGCTCGATATTTCAGAAGTATTGTGTAATTCCTCTTGATCTCATGGTGGTAAATGTGTATCGGGATCAAACATGCACGTGTGTTACTTCCCTAACTATCACTTGATATGATTTGAAACTTCTAAATTAATAAGAGAGACAATTTTAGTTTACATTGGGTAGAAAACTAATCGAAGTTTAAGTTGTAAGAGTTACCCGATGCATCCAATGGTCTGTATCATTTCATCGAACGGATGATGTTGAAGCAATTGTGGCCACCAAAGTGTAGTGGTGCATTGCTACTATTCAAGTAGATAAAAGCTGCAGATGGTGATCATCCCTATCAAATGACATGAAAATGTATGGTGTGTTGTGAAGGTTTGAATGTGGTTTCATTCTAAAGAAGTGGAATGAGGTGTGGTGGTGCTAATGTGATATGATATGGTAGGTTCCATAGTGGGTTTCATATGAGGAACTAGTGCCACGTGAAAAATCCTTTCTGATGTGGCATGGGCTACTGGGTTCGAAATTAAAATGGGCTTGACTTTAAATTTAAAGTCCAGATTAAGGAAAAGTTCATATCTTCAGAAATCTCTTGATGAGCTAACCACAATGGAGTTATCCAAAGTAAGTTTTGCACACTCTAGGTCAAAAGGAATTTTGTGACTCCATCTTCATAATGAGACCATGTAGGTCAGGTTAATTGAAGGTAACACCTTCTATTGGGCTTGGGAAGTCCAAGGGAATGGGAGGGAATGTTACATAGTGGTATCAAAGAATCTAAGTTCAACACTTATAGTGGATGGGATTAATATAGATGAAATGAAAGAGCGAAGGTTCTACACTAGATCTTGCAAATAAAAATTTGGAACTCTGTTATAGAGTGCAATGTTTTCTAGTGATTGTTTGACATGTGCAAGTGGCTGCGATTGGTGATTATGTGTTGATTGCAAACTACATGTTGTATGCATATGAGAGTTGATATCAAAATTGTGAAAGGATAGGAATGGTAATTTCCAATATGTTATTTCTTTTTCTAATTGACTTTTAAGCTTGTAGCTATTTTGGATACTAGTGTTGGTAAAAGGATGATTTCAAACCTAGTGATATTATGAATATAAAAATACTAATATTCCCTTTGTATTCCTAGAATATGTGGCTAACATGAATTCTAGATGTGTGAACAACAACAAATCAACATGCTTGAATTCTAGATGTGTGAACAACAACAAATCAACATGCTTTAGATCAATATGCTTGGTGTTGGAATGGAAAGGTCACAAGTTAATTGTTTATGTTGATGAAACTAACAACTATGCGTGTGTGGAAACACACAGAAGATTCAATTGCAACAAGAAATAAAAGCATAGACAACAGTAGGGTGCATCATAGCATGGACCAAGCACATCATGAACAGGAAAGGAAAAGTTCCCTTGATAGAGTAGAAATCTTCAGGGGCTTGAATGTTGAGTTGGAGAGATGCAAGGTAGAAAATAAAAGGTTAATTAGAAAGTAAAAAGAGTAGACAAGGTTGAAAACAATGTTGTGAAAACGCCTATCGTACATCCAAGAGTTGTTGAAACAAGCATCATCCTCTAAGGACATAGAGGAAAGTCATGCTAACAAGGTTAGAGAGAAACCTTGTAGTTTGGAGAAAAAATAAATAAAGTTTCATGTTGGCACTGTGGAGAGGAACACCTAAGAAGAGATTGTCCTAACAAATAATGAAAGAAGAAGAAGAATAGTTCATGTGAGCCTCAAACGCATGAATCAACAATTTGAAATACAAAAAGAGTGGAGGAAGCATCCCCTCAAGCTCTCTTAGACATTTAAAAGTCCCTTCTTGAATTATTTCAAGGGATGTTGGAATTTTGAGGTCATTGTAAACCTTAGAAAGGACTCGGTCTAAGATTTTATGTTTGTGTCTGTGTTTGTGTATAGTGGTGAAGGATACACCGAACACCAAAACTCAAGGGATTGAGTTGTTCTAGGCTAATGAGTGATGGTAATGTTTTACATGATTTGTTTATTATTATTGGCTTCATATTGTCGAGGTTGTTTTGATTGTTGAATTTGAGCATGGACATGCTAGCATGTGTTGTTATTATGTATTTCCATTGTGATATTTTGATTGTTCTTGATCTCTTCTTTTTTCTCGCCTTTTATGGTTTCATCTTGGTTGGTTTATTGGGTGTGGGAATGAAAGAGGAGGAGCTCTTGGGAAGGGATTAATAAAACCCAACTTGAAGTGTAAGAACTTGATTGAGCCCTATACATCAGATAAATGGTAGTGGAAGGAATAAGAAGATGATAGGACAACTAGTCGAACTAGTTGGGTCCATGTGAACTAAATGGACAGTGACATGACAACTATGAAAATATTATGAGAAATGGATTTCCAATAACTACAAAATTGTGCATGGCTGATATATATATATATATATATATATATAGATGAAGGAGAGAAAGACAGAAAAGTGAAATAAAGGTATGAGAATGCTAATCAGTTTGAAAGGCCATTAGTTGATAACCATCACAGTAATGAGGTGATTAACCTTTAAAAACATGATCATTGTGTGAATGGTATAGAAATAGGATTTGTACTTATCATGGTGGGTAACACATTTAGGTTACTTAATGGATTCCATGTTGTATGAAATACCATTGGAAAAATAGCTAGGAATGACTCATTGCTGATAAGTATCATTATTAATAGGTTATGTTTATACTCTTGATATTTGTTGTGAGCATGAATGAAAATGATAAAGGTTGGAAAAATGATAGTGCATGCTTAGCATGGATAAGGACATGCTAGAATTGAATGCAAAGAAAAATGCCTCTATGAAATTTTCATTGAAGGCTAAGGATAAATTAGTTGATGAATTTGTTAAAAATGTGTGAGGTTGAGTCCCTTTAAGGGACTTTTTAGTATTGCGACAACAAAAATGTTATCAACCTATTGGACCCTTCTGTTAATACCTAATTTTGAAATATTTGATTTTGTAATATGCTACAAAATATCTCATCTCTATCATGCTTAGCCACACCCTAATTGGTTGTCTGTAACTCTCCTTTTATCTAATTTTCCACCTTGTTTTACTGCCATGACCGAAAGGGGAGGACCACTAAGATACTTTGCATATGTCACCACATCCATGCTATTAAAAATATAATTGTGCATGCTTATGATTATGTAGGCCTTCTATAAGATGCCAATTTTATGGTTTACTGATACTTGAATTGGCCACACCTTGTCACATTAATTCGCTAATCGTGCAATAACAATACACGCCAGTTAATATGATTATATGATGCATATGTGAATTATAGTATTGAGGATTATGGACATTATGACTATTGAGAGATTATTTTATATGGAATGGTTTTGTTACGAGATTGTTATATGCATATACTATAGGATATTGGATTGCAGATTGACTAAATTATTAAAGGAACTATGCAAAAAAAATCCATATCACAAGTCTATAGCATTACAATGTTGTGGATCAATTTTTTGATGCAATTCTATGGTTGAAAGGCGCTATACATATTATAACTATTGCATTGTATGAAAGTTATATGCATTGAAAGGTTTACCATCAAATATAATGAAATATCATGACACTCGTTATGCAAATTTATATGTATTTATGTGATTTGAGGTGGTGTTAAGTATTTCAATATTGATGCACTCTGAACCAATGTGGGACCTTTCCTATTTGGACAAGAAAGGCTAACATTTCATATGGTATTAGTGTGCTTTGTTGAATGGTTATCATTATTCTAGAATGTTTGATGTCATGGAAATTTTTTGCACTTACATTTGGAGCTTTCCCTTTAACACTAGATGATCTGGTTGTATGAAATTGTTCTTGTATATATGAACGAGGTTTTAAATTAGAATGGTTTGACATACCCACATTTATTACATTAACTTGCATGGACTTGAAGCCTGTGAGCTTGTACTGAGAATTTAATGTGGAGATTTACATTTGATATGGAGACTAACTCCGATCAAGGGATTGCATTTGCACAAAATTTTTAGTTTATTAGTCGAGCATTTGGCATTAACCCTCATTTTAGGTTTTTACCACCTATAAAACCTCCATAGTTACTGAAGGCATTGGACTCAATTGGAAAATTTCTTACAAACAAGGGTTGTGTTTTCACTAGTTTTAAACCGTATTACAGGTAAGAATTGTTTAGTTACACATTTCGTTGTGTCTTTTTCAATAATTAGTTAGATTCTCTATGTGTTTATTTATTTTTCCCTCTTTTCACCCTCTTCTCCTTTCCCAACTATTCCTTCTTAGTTCTTTGTTACCTCATTTTGAAGTGCTTGGTCATTTAGCCACTGCATTTTTCTTTAAAATTGAAAGGAAACATGGTTCCTCTCACCCTTGCATGTGACTATCCCTTGTTGGCTAGTGAAGTCGAGGTCTCATGTCAATCACTCATCAATCCTCCTTGTCATTCTCTCATTGTCCAAGTTTAAATTATCATGAAACCTTATATGTATAAAGAAAATATGTGTCAATTGCATGTGTATTAGAGGGCATCTTCATAATCTTGTATTATGAATTGTGCTCCATTTATCTTGCAGAGTTTAATTTTGAGTATATATAATATATATTATATATATATTATATTTCATGGGTTTCTTCCAAAGTCACCTCTGCAATTTCATCTTGTTTCAAGGGTTTTTATTTATGCAATGGCAAAATCTGCCAGTTATTCTTGTTGTCATACTCAAAATTTTTATATCTATCGGGGGTTGATCATAGCAAACCCCTTGTTCTCCTATTTAAAATTGTTTTCAAGGTATTTTTATGCCATGTTTGAAACATTACATAGTCTCTTCGAGCCCCTCCTCCTTGCAAATGAAATCGTAATTCTTTGGTTAAACACTAACATGCAAATTATTTCATTCTATTATTCTTTTCCAAAATTCTTGCATGCATTTTCTGTTTCTATTCTCATGTAAATAAGACTCGTTTTTTACATTCTTAATACCCCAGTTGAAACCCATATTTAATTCAATTGCTTTTAAGGAGGAAAATGACAATAAGGGCCCACTCTATAAAAATTAATAGAAATTTGCTACTACCGATGAATTTGAACTGAAATCAAGAGATTACAAATTTCCTCTACTATTCTACGGAATGGAAATCACAATTTAGAGACACATTCAATGACATGCAGCCATTAAAACACCACAAGAAAAATATGATTTACAGGGTAACCCAACTGGGAAGAACCCCTCCGCTGCTTTTCATTAATCAGATGAGAACGTGAAACTATTACAATGTCTTGTTTTGCTCCTGAAGCACACACTTCACTACAAACCTGTTCTCCTACTAACTATCCTACTCTGGCCAACACTTAGCCAATTCAAGTCTATCTTGCACCTATTTCCTTGCACAATCCTGGAGGAAATTAGCTTCTAAAAGATAGGAATTTTCTCCTATTTTCTTGTGCACTTCCCAAGGAATGATTCACCAGCTTAACTGCCAAGCATATACACTCAACTAGTATAAAATTGATGATTACAATGTGCCTTTTCCTCCACTCCATCTAGGCAATTCTAATTCCATTCATCTCTGGGTTATTTCTAGTTGATTGACTAGTTTAACTGAGAGATCACTAAGTAACAACGGTTATATTACTCAAGTGACCTTCAATTGACTCAACTAGTTTCTTGAGCTCAGTTAACTAATTTCAACTGAAAATAACTGAATTACATTACTAAATTTTAGCAATCATTACATGCACAACTCTACTTCTAGCCTATAATTGGAATTTACTGAGTAAACTAGTAGAAAAGGCTATATGTCACACAATTTAACTACCATCCAAGTCATCATGTTGATGTGGAAAATAAAATTACTAAATTTGACTAAGGCACGTGTCAAATTTAACCTTTCTTGCTACAATTTATAACAATATATTGAATGAAAATGATATTAAAATATAAAGACAAATAAATAGACAAAAGAGTACGTGGGTTATGACCCATTATAAAGATAGAATTTTAGTATTGTGGCATTTCCCTTATCCAGTAAGAAAAGTAATTGTTTATAAGAAAAATATATGTTTCCTCATGGAAAAAACATTGTGATTTGGTTTTGAACCTTCATCCTCCATTCCACTCCATCTTCGTATAATCTTATTTGTGGTTCTGTCTCCTGAAAACACATGAGAAGTGATTGCTTTTGATTAAACGCAATTGATTTGTAGTTATTGTAAAGTGAAATGAGTAGTTGACAAGTTTATCTGTCTTGCAATCATGAATGATGGTTTGATTATTTACAAAGATGAGCTCAGGTTCTTGAGGACAAGGAGGAGGGAGAGGAAGAAGGAATGAATCACCAGATTGGTGGGATTTTGCCAGAAACAAGAAAATATAATTTTCTGTTCAATTCAATATTGATTCTGATGAGTTCCATCGGTTGGCCGCCACAGGTCATCTTAACCTATGGTCTCCCAATGTGTCTTGCATTCCTCCTACCTATCAAAATAGTTCATCTCCATCTCTCAAGCCCCATCCTAACATACATGAGATACTAGGACACCAATTTGCCAATGAACCTGTGGATAAAAATGTTCACTGGAACCAATTCAAGATTTACGAGAATGTGATAATAATGATTGGGGCATTGTTTCTAAGGTTCCACATCCTATTTATAGTTCTTGTTCTACTACACACGCTTCCTCCTCACCTTCTGGAAGACATGTTCTTGATTTACATTAAAAAATAATCCCTTCTCCTACTGCTGCTAATCGTGTTAATAAAAACTTTGATACTCCTTCAGTTGCCATATTTGTTGCACCTTGTCCTCCATCCACTTCTCCTACCAATGCTTGCTCTGCAAAATACCTTGATCATAATTTCACTCCAAGATCAGTGCTAGATCCCACCACATCTGTTTCAGAGGGCACTAAAGATCAACATTTGTTGGGTGCAGTGGAGCCTCGCTTCTCCATGGAACAATTTCTAACACGACCTAAGAATAATTCATCCCCTTCTGCATATAAATTTTAACTCAGATGATGAGTGTTCGACAGTGATATATGGCAGGAATTTGATGGTGTAGGTTTTAATAATGTTGATTTTGACACTGGGTATTTGGATAGAAATATTTTGATGGTTCATATCTTGGTGTTGCATATTGAGATACTCGATGTTTTGGCCGATATGTCTTGATGGTATTTTTTTTGTGACAAGTGGCCTCATGGTTCCATATTTTCGACTTATGATCAATTATATAGATGACTTGGATATGATTATGTGTATAATTCTATATATGTGTTTCATGTTTTATTGATTTCCTAAAGGAAACCTTATGTGACACATGTATATTTTTTACGTGATGACTAACATGCATTTAATATATTTTGATGATATGGCCAATGTTTTATGAATGTGGGTCCTCCCCTTTTTGAGTCATTTCTATTTTTAAGGAGCCTAACCCTTTTGTCTTATCTTCAATTAGTTAAGCCTAATTACGTTTTAAAAAACTTGTTCTTTAAATTAAATAAACAATTCTCAAATTGTTTTGATTCAGGTGGATATTGGTGGCCACCAGCCTATTCCACATGGATCCCCAACACTATTTCCTTTCAGTTTTCTAATTTCCAACATAGTTTCCTATTTCAACAGTTTTCTATTTTTTGCATTTTTTATGGTCCTAAACTTCTAGATTCATTTTGAGGCCCTAAACGATGTTTTTTGGGGAAACAGACAAACATGAGGCAAAGTTAGATGATTATAGTCAAAATTTGTTGTCCTCGAATAGACCTTTCTAATGGAATATTGTGTGCATGAAAAAAAGATCATATGCAAATTTATGACCCCGGGAAGTTGACATTCCAACTAACACCATCGAGGCTCACAAGCTTTAAGCACTTCATCTCCTAGGGTTAGCTTTTTGGGTGTTTAGGGTTTCTCATTGTTTCTTCATGATAAAAAGGCCTCAAAGCCTCATTGTAACTCAATTCAAAAGGCATGTAGTTGCCACATCTCTTCTCAAAGATAAGCTACCATCGCCCAAGCTATTTTGTTTGATTTCTACATGTAAACAATTTTCAACATTTTCTATTTATTAATTGAATTTCTATTTCATTGTATCTTTGTGTTTTTGTTTAAATCTATCTTTCATTTCATTCCTTCATAAATCCAGATTAGTGGTATCTAATTGGTCTGCTCTTTCTCTTTCTTTGTGCATGTCCCCAACGAAGTCAAGTTATAAGGAGTTGAGATTTGAACTGGTTGAACCCTTGCAAGACCGACCTCTTTGACCCATAAAACCTCCCATCGTGGAAGAAGAGAAAGATGAGAGAGCAAGAGATTCTTTCAAATTATTGCTCGAAGAGGCTCTTGAGTGACGAAGGAACGAGATGATATATAATTTTTCCCAGATCGTTATGTAGATGCAAGTGGGCAAAGCATCTTCATCCAATAGTCATTTCGGAGGTGCCATCCCCTTTAAGGTACAAGTCAACTTTGACATTCTTATATTTGAAGGTTAGATAGACGCAAAAGCTCTAGATAGATTTTTAAATACACTGGAAGGATATTTTTTGGTACATAAATTTTCCAACAAGGAAGATTACTTTTTCACTCCTCAAAGTTTCCCCCCATGTCAAGGATTGGTGGGAAAGTTACTATGAGTAGAGGGACGAGGAGAAACCCTCACTACTTTCTGCCACACCCTCTTGGAATGTTTTCCGGGATGCCATCAAGGAACATTATTATCTTGTTGGAAGATATGAAGACAAATACATAAAATGAACCACACTACAACAAGAAATGGACCAAGACATGCTAGATTTCACAAATATTTGTCATAACCTACACACAAAGATGGGTATCAAGAATTCTGAGTGACATCTAGTACTCAAGTACAGTGGTTGTCCGCAAAAATAAATCCACGCAGAAATGGAGTTCGTAGACATATCCTCACTTGGCATAATATATCAATATGATCTCAAGATCGAGCACAAATTTAAACAGAAGAAGCGAGACTTTGGATCTGCGAATCCAAAGTTGGGAAAAGGCACCTCCAAACCCGAGAACAAAGGATAGAGCCAAGGTGGATGAAACTAGGACAACCCATTAAAGCCACAAGAAAATAATAGCATGACAAAGATTAAGGAGGACACAAGAAAGTGGTGTGAGTTCCATAGAAGCCCCACTCATAACACAAATGAGTGTCGCATCAAGCAGTCGCTAGTGGCCGAGCTAAAAGCTTTTGATTCAGATGCATGTTCTAACTCTGAGCCAAAACCTAAAAATGGTAAATAGATTATTGATGTAGAAACTAGTGCCATTGTTGCCACCATCAAGGAGAAAAATATTGAGCTCGAAGATCCAGAGGAGGGGGAGCATCTCTTCCACTCACAAATGTGGGTGAAGGGTTCACTGTTGTAGTTCATTATCGATAATGGGAGCCAAAAGAACCTTATATCAGCAGAGGTTGTTAAGTGGTTGGACCTACCAAAAAATCCACACCTACAACCATACACTATTGGGTGGATCCACCAAGGGTGAGATCTCCACGTCATCTAACAGAGTCATCTTGCCTACAACAACAAACCCTTAACGAATGAGGTACCATGTGATGTTGCTCCCCTTGAAGTTTGTGATGTTTTATTAGGAAAACTATACTTGTGAAAGAGACATGTTTCGTATGAGTCCATACCTCACACTATTATTATTACTTTGTATGGTAAAGTAAACAGGGTACCAGAGGTAGCCTTGCTTATCACCATTTCTTTGATCTATGCGAAGCAATGTAGTAAGATCATCTCCCAGATCAGGAAATTTATTTTCTTCCCAATTCTCTCTTAAGGTAGGGGAAAGATCATGGCCACATTCATGGCACCTAAAAAGGGTTCCTCCATGTATTAGAAGCAAGTTGATAAGGTCGTGAAAGAGTACGTGGACATCTTCTCCTCATCCACATGGGTAACCTTACACTATCAAGTCAAGAAATCGATCGATCTGACTCCCAAACCACCTCTACCTAATGGGCCAACATACCATCATTCTCTTCTGGAAAATGAGGAAATAAAGTGGCAAATATAAGATTTTCTATAAAAAGAGTACATCTGACCAAGTTCCTCACCTTACGGGAGCCCAATTGTACACATACAAAAGAAAGATGGGACCTGGAGACTCTGCATTGATTATTGGGCAGTGAATAAAATCACTGTCAGTAACATATACTCAATCCCATGGATTGATGACCTTCTTGACCAAATCAAGGGGGCTAAGTACTTTAGCAAGATTGGTTTGAAGTCTAACTATCACCAGGTCTCAATAGAACCCACAAATGTATGGAAGATTGCCTTCAAATCCAAGGAGGGTCTCTTTGAATGGTTGGTCATGCCCTTCAAGTTGACAAGTTCCCTTGCAACTTTAATGAGCACGATGGATGACACCTTGCGGTATTTCACCAACTCATTCGTGGTTTTATATATGGATGACATCCTCATCTCTAGCAAGAGTTGGGTAGAGCACTTGCAACATATTTTCCAGATCATTCAAACCCTGTGGTAGCACAAACTATGTGCAAAATTGGAGAAATGCTCCTTTCACATGAACTGAGTCCAATAATTGGGCTACATAATTAATGAGCAAGGCATGCATGTGGATCCAGTTAAGATCCAAGTCATTCAGGATTGCCCATCCCTGACGACTCTAAAGAGTTGTGTAGATTTTTGGTCCTTGCCAATTTCTATTGAAGGTTCATGTTGGGGTTCTCTCATATCACTTGGCCTTTGAGTCAAGTTACTAAGGGTGGAACAAAAGAAACATATTTTTGGTCTAAGTTATAACAGAAGGCATTCGTTGAACTAAAACACCACCTTCTCTCTGCACCAGTCCTCACATTACCAGACCTGCAATAACCATTTGAGATTGAGACATATGCCATTGACTATGATATTGGTGCAGTTCTCACCTAGCAAGGGCATCTAATGGCCTATCATAGTTAGACACTCTCTAATACTATTCAAAAATAGCCCATTTACAATAAGGATATGTATTCTATCATGCAAGCTTGCCGATAGTGGAAACATTACATTTTGGGGAAGGAAATGATCATCCACATAAATCATCGACCTCTTTAGTTTCTATAGATGCAAGGAAAGTTGCAAAATGATTAGCATCATAAATCATCCACACATCTACAAAAATTCCATTTAATCATTAAATACAAGAAGGGAAACACTAATGACATTGTAGATTGTCTCAGTCAACCCCCTGGTTGTGGTGCTGACCACTGTTCTCAACTATTGTGGGCACGAGACTTCTGGATGCCCACAAGAATACAAAAGTGATCTAGAATTTTCCACCAAATACCAAATGTTGATGGATGGCAAGAAAGTTATAGACTTCCACCTACATGAAACATTTTTATGCTACCTAGGACACCTTTGTGTGCCTTCAAGTTGACATGCCAAGTTGATTTAGGAGGTGAACTACAGTCGGGCCACATGACACTTTGGTTTGGAAAAAATAGTGGCAGTAGTGCAGAAGTATTTCTATTGGCCAAAACTCTGACATGATGTTGGAAAATATATCAAATCCTGCATTGTTTGTGCCATCACTATGCCAACCATTAAGAGCAAATGCTTGTACACTCCTCTTCCTACTCATGACTGGCCTTGGGAATCCATCTCCATGGACTATATGTCTAGCCTTCCTTCTACCAAGCATGGTAATGACTATGTATTTGTGTTCTTTGATAGATTTTCTAATATGGCCATATTGGCTGCCTGCAAGAAGAGTATCATAGTAGAAGACATGTCCAAGCTTTTCTTTGAATGGGTGTGGATACATTTTGGTATCCCACAAACCAGTATTGCAGGTTCCTAAGCGCATTCTGGTCAACCCTCTAGTTATTGTTGGACACCAATCTCACCAAATCAACTTCATTCCATCCCCAGTCTAATGGCTATACAAACATCATCAATAGGATGATAATGCACATACTATACATGTAAAACTCTAAGAATCCATGAAAATCAGATGAGATTCTTCTCTATGTGCAACACAACTATAACAAAGCTCTTCATAGCTCGACTAGCCACAACCCTTTTCAAGTGGGCCTGAGATTTCAACCATTGTGTCCCATTGATGTTCAATTCCTCTTGCAATTACACATGCATAATTTTCACATGGTGCCTCCCTACTTAAATTTTTCCATGAGAGGGTTGAATATTATGCATGTAGTAAATTATGCATCAACACCTGCAAGCATTCTAGAAGAAATCAACATAAACTACCATGGTCCAGAGCACAGTTCTGTGGAAATCAAGAGAACATAAAGGTGTTTATTTATTGGGCATTGCAAAAGAACCTTCCCTCCCACTTCCATAAGCACCACCCCTGCCAGGGCAGAGTGCAGATTCAAGTCTACAGCCAGGGAAGTTATGGAGACTACAACCATGGTGTTTGAAGTAGGGTTGGCACTCACGGCTCTGTTGGGCATGTGAGACTGTCACTCATAGGAATGGCATAATGAAACCCTTGATGGGTTCGTATTACTGCTTCATACAACTGGACTGTATGTTATAAGCATAATTGTCGATTGACATTATGGGTTATTTTACGGTATAGCAAGGAATAAGTTTTTTATCGGGTTTGGATATCGAGTGTAAATAACCAAGATCACTACTTCTATGCTGGTGTTATATCACACATAAGCTGGAGGGTATGAATTATTCTGTTTCTCTTTTTGAAGCTGAGATAGTTTTCTATGGATATGAATATCCAGTTCCTACATTGATTGGGATACTTATTTATCATTTATATATGGGGACATAATCATGGCTTATGGAGGGAAGGGTCATGGTCATTATTTGCATCGTAATCCCTGTATTACATCGCCATGGATTTTTTGTGAAGAGTAGTTAAAGGTTTGGGCTCGTAGAGTGACAACGAAGACCTAGGGATGGCCAAGGAACTAACGTTGAGCGGTACGTTTGCATCATAACACAGTTTGGTAAGGGGAATTGACCACTAATTTAATTAATATACTGCAACCTTTATTGCCCTAATCTTGATTTTATCAATTTTATTTCTAGGGATGTGGAGGGATCTGTTTAGACCATCTCTAGGAGGATTTCACGCATTTTTCATTTAACATGTTGGTACTCTGGGTCATAACATTTCATAGGCCTACATGGAATGGTGATATGGACCCGTCATTTCACACATTATTACATCGCCGACCTATCACTATGATTTCTATTTCTTCGTCGGTCGAGCGACTGACTTGTACGCTCAGGTGTTTCATATAACAGACAACTCGTATCATACTATGGGAACAAACTAAATGAAGACTCAACATGCTCGACATGTAGGGTCCCATGTCCCCATCTCTCGAGGAACTGATAGGGGCCACTATCCTTGTGGAACAAGAAGCCTTATCAAAACTCCACCAAGAAATGAACCCTTGCATTCATGGTCACCCAAAATTGGGAGGTAGTCGACCATCTGCAATTTTTCGCACAAAGAGGAAGCACTCCATGAAGACGAAAAATAATCCTTTGGAGGCAGTGAGGGGGGAATCAACCCTGATTTTAGGTGTAGGAGCCTGGGACAACATAGAATGCTTGATGAAAAAGGCATTGGTAGGGAGGTGGCATCACCTTCACATGTAGGGTGAAGAGATAAAATCATGGGTGGAAGAGTGTTGGCATCCATTGTTGAAATATTGTCCCAAAATCAGTATTATATTCAACGAATGGGTGGTTTTTCATTTCCTAAATTTAGAGGATACAAATAGGATTCTGAAGGAACTGTGGGTTAAAGGTAGAGGGTTTCTAATTATGCAATGAGGGAAGCTGGGAAAAATTATCAGGCCTTCCTCTTGAGCTATGGGATGCAGGAGTGGTCACTGAAATAACTAATAGGATAGGAAGATTTTATTGCTGGGATGAGGGCTCAATTGGGAAATTAGATAAGAGGATGGTGTAGGTATTGGTGGAGGTGGAATTGGGCAGGGGTTTGATTGCGAAGTTGGATATTAAGTAGAGTAGTTTCTATTTTACATTGTCTATTGATTACTAGGGGGTGTTGTTCATATGCCTGCACTCTCACGAGACTCGACACCTCATTGCTATCTGTACGGGTTTGATGAATCAAGGGCACAAATTGTAGAGGTCTCAGGAGATACAATAATCGATCTCATACTTCCACTGCTGGGGCTTGGAAAATCAGGAGGATAAGGGTTGTGGAAAAACTACTCAGGACAAGAAAATGAGGCTAGTTGAAGGAGAAATGACAGGCGACCCAGACTCCAATTTCCACGTTCCAACAGGTATTTCGGTCCACTGATATGGCTCTAATGTACATTGCCTCAATAATTATGTACTCGTATCTAATTTTTATGATAAACATTTTTATTTGACTATGATAGAACAAAGCATAATGTTTGCATGAATCACAATTTCCCTGATCTTTCGACCACTTTCTCACTATAGAGGAGCGCCCCACTGCCTCAAATTATTGATTATGTTTATCCTTTGGTTCCTGGAGAATATTTGGACCCATGTATACAATAAAATTCTTTCCTTGCTATGGATTGCCAAGTAGTTAGCCCTCCTTTATAGGGCTGAGCAGAAGGCCACATCCCCTCTTCCTTTCCCCATGGGAATGCTTCGAAATAAACTACACTTTTGCTTGAAAAAGAGATGGAAGCTCTAAATGGTTATGTTGATTCTCTCAAATGTGTGAATATTAAGAAGTCACTCTTCTAGAGTCCTAAGACCCTCTCTGGTCTTCCCTCCTGAGAAAATGTTACAATCCACAAAAAAGAGCTCCTAGATACAAGAAAGTGAATGATTGCACTTCCTAGGATTCGAAATTGGGAGGGGATCCTTTTAACATCAACACTGCATTCACCATTGTGTGGATATCTATTACAAATTTCCATGGTTCATGGGTCCTTAGAGGGGATACACATGAACGTGGAGCTCCACCATGACTGTTATCTCATTAAATGTTAGGGGGTTGGGAGCTCCCCATAAAATAAGATCTCTCTAGGGTTTGGTTAGATTGCATCAACCTTCTATGATTTTAATTCAAGAAACCATGACTAAGCAAGAGAAATCCTGGTAGGCAATGATTACTTTTTTCCCACAATGGATCATATGTGCTACTGACGTTAATGGACTTTCCGAGGGATTGGGGGTGATGTGGAACTCGAAGATCTTTGATTTAAAGGAATATTATTCGTGTGCATGTATCATTATGTCTGGTTATAAGTTGGGTTCAAGTCAAAGAATTCACAAAATTAATTCTTATGTGCCATATTCCAGATGCAGATTGTATTCGGATAGTGTGTCAAATTTTGGATTGTTAGTGCTGAGCTCACTTATAATCATTGGTGATTTGAACTTTTCTTTCAGTAAGGTAGATATCTGGGGTAGTGGGGTGAAGGAGGATTTTCAAATTGCATATTTCATTGATATGATGGAGACACACACTCTAGTTGACATTGAACCTAAAGCCCTTGGTCCCACCTGGCGGAATGGGCAGACTAGTGGGGAAAGCATTTCTAAGAAGATCGATAGATTTATGGTGAACCAATCTCTTACCCAAAATTTTATTGATTTGAAATCAATGATTATCCCAGGAAACATCTCATACCCAGGAGAGGAGCTCACGAGGCGTTCATATCCATTTAAATTTAATCTTATTGGTTGTGTGTTATATTCTTTGCACGAATAGCCCTAGGTGCGAAGTGGGGAAGCGGGAGCCCCCCCGTCTGGGGATTTGCAGGGGGGAGGTAGCCTCCTTGCACGAGGTTCGGGGCAATGCCCAATGAAACTTTTTTTTGGACCCTATATTAGGTGGGAAAACCTACCTATGGTTTTGTGCATGGGTTTTCCACATGGTTTTGGGCATGATGATTTTCTACCAATGGTATCTTGTAGATCCAATCAAGGGAACTATAGTTATGTTCTAATCCAAGGTTAATAGGCTGGGGTTTATGAATTCTTCGGCATGTATATATATGTATTGTAACATTGAAAGGAATATAATGAAAAATTAGTTTGGTGGTCCTTGTTTTGGGATCCAAGGGAAAATCTCTATGTATTTTTTTTGTTTTTCTCGCCGTTGTATATTTTCTATTTTTTTTAAATTCGTTTGCAGGTAATTTCTGTACAGGGTTAAAACCTACAAATCCTAGATGGTTGCACATGAAGGATTTCGATATTTTGGTTAAATTTGTATGGAAAAAGCCTTTACTACCTCCTCCCTCGAACTTCTTGTTGGCCATATCCACTAAGCTTTCACTATTGAAAAGGGAAGTCCGTTCATGGATTTTAGACAAAGAGAAAGAGGAAAACGAACTCTTCAAGAGATGGATCAATCTATCAGACTCTTTTATAGTATGTCCAACCCTCTTTATTTCTTAGAGTCATACAAGGATAAGATTATAGAGTTGGAAGACATTAGGAACTTGATTTTGTTGAACCAGGAAGCCGAAATTTAGATGAAGAGTCAAACATTATGGGTTCAAGGGGGAGATAAAAGCACTAAGTATTTTCACCGCCAATTTAATATTAAAATTCCATCAGGACTATTTGAGATGCAGAGGCTAATATTTGTTCCTCCCAGAGTTCTTTGGGACATGTTGCAGTATCACATTTCAGGAATCATTATTTAGACATGGAGCATGACATACTATCACAATCTACTTTTATATCACACATCCCGGAAATGTTTTCAGTGGAGGAGAACAAGATTTTGGGTTGTCCTATCATTAAAGAAGAACTGATGGAAACAATGCGAGAGAGTGCAAAGGATAAAAGCCCTACTCTGGATAGTTGGGGGGTTGAAATTTTTATCCATTTATTGGAACTAACAATTCCATGTCTCTTGGCAGATGCTAAAGAATCAGATATTTATGGGTATATTCCGACAATAATCAATGCCATTTTTGTTGCTCTCATACCTAAGAATAAAAATCCACAATCCTTTGCAGAATTTAGGTCGATTTCCCTTTGCAACACCATGTATAAATTGATCTCTAAGTTGATCACTCAGAGGCTGAAACCGATTATGTCTAAACATATCACTGTAGAACAATTTTGGTTTATTGAGGGAAGACAAATTCAAGATGCCATTGGTATTACTTAAGAGATTCTGCACTCTATTAAAACCAGAAAACTTAAATCTTTCCTTCTCAAGGTGGATTTAACCAAGACATATGACTCTATAGACTTGGAATTTCTTAAAGTGATCTTGATCAAAGTAGGTATGTCACTAATGAACATTCATTGGATTGTGGCTTGCATAAAGACAATGAATTTCGTTGTCATCATAAATGGATTTCCTGCCCATTTATTCTCGACACGTAGGGATTTTAGACAGTGTTGTGAACTATCGCCTGTGATGTTCATATTTGTTATTGATAGTCTGAGTAGGGAAGTAAGAGATGCAAGAGTTGAAGGCAGTATTTCTAGGATTAGAGTGTCTCGATAGATTTGATATCACTCACTTAATGTTCGTTGATGTCCTTCTATTTGGAGCACAAGATATTGTTTCTGAATGGACAATATTACATAGCATTATTACATCATTTGGTGAGGCATCGAGACGATGTATGAATGGAGCAAAATCAATTATTATACACAATGGTATTGCAGAGATGGAGATTATGGTTATTAGTCTATTGTTTGAGGTTTGATACAAACACATTGATGAAGGTATCACATACCTGGATTTCAACCTGAAGCTAAACAATTATTGTAACAAGGATTAGGATTGGTTGTTAGAGAGGTTTCATAAGAAACTTGACTATTGGAAACATGGATGGTTGAAAATCGGGGGAAGGATGATCATGTTAAAAGCAGTGATCTAAAATAGAGCATTATATTGGATGCACATTTTCTACTTCCTAAGGAAGTTATTAAAAGGATACAATTGATCACAAGACACTACTTTCTAGAAAGTTTCACTTGGGTAAAATGGTCCCTCATTGCTAAAAATATTGAGGAAGGTGGATGGGGGATCATAGATCCCACAACTTTCAACATGGCATTAATCGTTAAAAACATGTGGAGGGAAGTATCTAGTTCGGGAATATGGTCTCAAATTATCAAGGAAAAATATATGTTTCGGTAAAATTTCACACCATGGATTACTATAGGGGCCAAGATGAAATCTATCTCATCATACATTTGGAGAAGTATGATGAAAAATATTCACTCGCTCTTGGGGTTGGTACGGTGGGATTGGATGCAATCAAAGGTATGGTGGGAAACCACTCTTTATCATTTCAGATCCTTAATTTCCTTCATAAGAAGAAGATTTTTTTCCTTAAACAAATATTCTATCATAATGTACTCTTTATTGACCTACAATCATGGACAAGAGTTGGGGATATACAAATTCCTGGGGAATATATATGTGAATGGGGACTATATATTGCAAATCTCATAAATGTAGGTATATCACTTAATGATCAAGAGGACCAAATGACATGGGGCGGCAACCTAAAAAAGGGGCTTCCGATGGCTAAGGATATGTGTGTGTGTGTGTGTGTGTGTGTGTGTGATTGAAAAATAAAGAGAAAGGAAATCAAGCACCATCCTGGGTTTAGTTCATCTGGAGGAAACTACCTAACAAGATCAAATGTTTTTGCTAGTTGGTTATCATGGACAAAACATTGACATGGAATAATCTTCAGCGCATAGGGTACTTAGCCCCAGGAATCTATCTAATTTGTAAGAACAACATTGAGGATAATGCTCATCTTTTTCTTCACTTCTCTTACATGAAAGCTCTTTGGGAAGGGGTCTCAGAATTTTTTGGCATTGTATCTCCTCAACATCATACACCATTGAACATTGTTTGATAATTTTGTTCAAAACACATGACAAGTATAGAGCTCTCCCATTATATCTTTTATGGTCCATTTGGCGAAGCCATTATGCACTTATTTTTTATAATAAGCATCCAATTGTGATGTAGGATATCATCAAAATTGTTGCATATTTCAATGAATATGGACCATCTAAGAATAGCAGCAAACTCAGAATTATCAAGTACAAAGATATTTGACAAATATATCTGGTGGGATTTTTCAATAGTGCTTGCTCCAGAAGAAGATATGGATGTGGTGGCTACATAGTCATAGAACCTGGTAAATTATTTCACTTTTGGTGAGAAGGGGTACAAGGCACAAATAGTAAAGTAGAGATTATTGCACTATAGGGAGTACTGACCCCGGAAAAATGGATATGGTTGGATCACATACACATCTTCGATGATGTAAAGGGAATCTTGTATTGGGTGAAAGGATATAACAATTTCAATCCTCCCATATTAATTAATTGGATAAAACACATCAAGACATTGGTAAGCACATACCATCATATAATTTTTTATCAAATTTATAGGGAACATAACTTGACAACAAACTTGCTATCAAAGAGAGGCATTGATAAGGAACAATGTAAGTTTTTCTTTTCAGCATATGAACAAGGAGCCATGATAAATGTTGGCAGCATAATTTTTACATTGATCATGGAGGTATGATGGCCTATAGTTTTTTTAGATAATACCAGGAATTACAAGGAAATGGAATGACGAGAACACTCCTCGCATATTGTAAGTCAAAAGATAGTTTCTTTTGCATTTTGGACATTAGAAGGAAGCAAGTAATATCCATAGGATTAAGTAGTAGAAAAGAAGTATTGTATTTTCAGAAAAAAAGGTTTGAATATAGACAAAATGAAAAATTAAGTAAAATGTACTATCTGTTTTTATTAATATAAATTGAGAAGCATTTTTTTCCTTTGAAAAAAAAAACTACACAGGCATAATTTCCATGTGTTTAGTCTGAAGCTAATAAATCACTAATAAGCCACCAAATTTGTTGAACACATTCAACACGTCCACCAGCAGGTTCATGATATACTAGATAAATCCAATTCCAAGTACAAATAATGTCATGATCAACATCGGGTGAAACACAAGTTTTAAGTGGGTGACAAGGTTTGATTGCATTTGTAGAAGGAATGCCTTCTTGAAGCCCATAAGAAGCTTCAACTACTTCGATACAAGACTTACACGATAACCAAGGCTACAAGTGATAATTATTTTGAGCTAAGTATCCTCCCATTCCTTGGCTTGCACCTAGTATTCAATGTGGACTGCCTTCGGCCATACTTTCCACCAGTGTTGGACACATCAGATATTACTAAGGAGTTCACACCAACAAAGCTCAACCCATATTGAATTGAACATGCCACAACTGATCATAGGATAGATGCACAGATTAAGAACACTCACCAACAAAGGATCCAACTGTATAAGGTTCTCAAAGCCAACCAACTCCTGCACCAAGGCAAGTGGCTCACGAGGGATCAATTTCAGCATAAGTTTCCCCATCTTGTGGAGGCACTCAATGCAATGGGGACCATTGTTTCCTAAGGGGGGAGGAATGATCTAGGTGGATATTAGTGGTCACCCACCTATTCCACTTCAAATCCCCACATTGTTTCCTAATTTCCAACACAATTTCCTATTTCGACAATTTCCTATTTTTGGCAGTTTTCTGGGTCAGAAACTTTTGGAGCCATTTTGAGGCCTTAAATGAAGTTTTTAGGGAAATGGTCAATCGTGAGCTAGGCCCCAAAATTTGCAGTCCAAATTTGATGTCCTCATATATACCTTTCTAATGGGGTATCATGTGTGCCAAACAAATATCACATGCCAAATTTACAACCCCAAGAAGTTGATGTTCCAACTAACCCCATAAGGGCCCACAAGATTTTGGCGCTTCATCTCCTAGGGTTAGGTTTTTGGACGTTTAGGGTTTCTCATTATTTCTTCATGATAAAAAGGCCTCAAAGC
Source organism: Pinus taeda (assembly GCA_000404065.3). Classification (NCBI taxonomy): domain Eukaryota; kingdom Viridiplantae; phylum Streptophyta; class Pinopsida; order Pinales; family Pinaceae; genus Pinus; species Pinus taeda. The sequence goes on from APFE030874761.1 coordinate 55,742, forward strand.
CTCACTGTAACTCATTTTAGAAGGCATGAGCCGTCACATCTCTTCTCAACAATAAGCTACCATTGCTTGAGCTAGTTTGTTTCCTTTCTGCATGTAAATAGTTTTCATCATTTTCAATTTATTAATTGAAGTTCTATTTCATTGTATCTCTTTTTTTTTGTTTAAATTTGTCTTTCATTTCATTCCTTCATAAATTTGGATCATGTATTAAGAAGGTATGAGTATAAGTTGAAGATGGAAAGTAAGACAAGGATCCTCTGCATAGCAACACAATTGGTATTATTTAGTTTCATTCTTCAGTTGGGTTACCTTTTCTTCGTGTGTTCAGGTATTTTTGACTTATAGACTTTGATCTACAAGGATCCTTTTAAATAACAACGTTGATGGAGGTTGATAATATTTTTTGTTGTAAGAGGTATCATTAATTTCAATTACTCCTGATTTATATATGATACACCCTTTGACAACACAGATGTTGGATCTTTTTGAAGTAGCATATCAGTCTTTGAACTTGCCTTTTGAGCTCACTACAATAAGTAGTTTTTAATTTTATTGTTTATGTATGTTGGAATTTAACTAATACGGTCTTGTAAACATGGTAATTTGTTAAGAGGTCCTTTGTGCAGACATTTAATCTACCAAGTTTGTGATCATCATATATGAACATTATTATTTCATACTCTCAATGAAGAATCTTACACTCTTTTTACTGGGGCCTGGTGTATTAATTATTACACTTATATTTTTCTACTTTTTGACGATTACTACTTGTATATTGTGTATTATAGTGTTTATTTTCATTGGATTTTATCGTAGAAGGAGGTAGTAATATACATACATTTTGAAATTTGAACTTGAAAAATAATATGCTTTATGAGTTTGGCTTTGCTTGCTAAACTATTAGTTTTTTTCCCCATATTAAGAATACATTTCGATTTATCTTTGTAACTTATATTGTAAAGTTTATTTGGTTTCTTTAAATTTTCTTTCTTTATTTTACTTTGAAGTTTTATTATAAATTACTTAGCTCTAAATTGGGCATCGTTCCCACGTTCCTGGCCTAGCCAGCTAAGGATTCGAAAGGTTGTGTGAGCGATTCAGAAAAGTTCATCAACATCCTTCTTGGCGACCATACCGATGAGGAAGACATAAATTTATCATTATTGTATGCAACTAAAGCAATAAAGATAACAACATAACAATACAATTAAGGTCAGGTACTTGCTTTTTCTATTCTATTATTGAGATATTTATATGCCAAAGATTATCTTTTCTTGAACAAGTCGATTGAATTCAATCCCAACTAATGGCTTAGTCAGTCTTGTTTCAACCCAGCATCTTTCCAAACTTTGATAATCATAACAATATCTTCGTCAGTCTTTTTAATCTTACACTTGACACTGCTACGACCCGTGAAGAAATTGAGAGGTCTTGGTCCGCAATATTACGTGATATTGAAATTTCCTACGAACAATTCAGACAATATATTTCAAGAATTCAAACTCTTGATTAATAGATGCATACCCACTTTTGTCAATCTCGATCCTCACATCATAATACTAAAACCCCTCGCCAATCAAAATCAACATATCAGTAATTTGAAACCCCTCATCAATCATATAGGTTGAGAGGAAGACCTCCTCAATTTGATTCATTATTAGTTTCTAGAGGTAGAATAAAGAACTTAGAAAATATTAAGAACACTCTTAAGAGATCACTATATGAATCTAACACCGCATTCTTAAATCGAATCCCAATATTTTACATTCCACCCATTAAAATGGTTGCACCTCTTTTAGGAAGTGTTTTCAACAAATATCAACTTACTCCACACCCTAATGATCCTAATAAATTATTAAAAAATATGGGCCTTTTGAATTCGAAGAAAACCTGAATGCAACCCCTTGGCATGTGCTATCTCCTCTAAACTTTCCTCCTGTGACTGTCAGATTACTAAAATTCAAAGATTACTTTCCCAAATTCTTTGGGGATGGAACCCACACTATTGAAAAAAAATTGATTGCCTTCTCAAATGCTTGTAATAATATTGGTGCTATTGCAAAAGAAGTTTGTACGAGGATTTTTATTAACACCTTGGAAGGAAAAGTTGCTTCCAACTGTTACGATTTTCCTTCCAAAACCTTTTCCACTTGGCAGGAACTATCCTGTTATTTCAAGTCCACCTTTGGACAAAAATGAAGTCTTACAAATTGGCTTAAGGAATATAACAACATGGTCTTCAAACCTGGAGAAAATATTAGAGCTTTCAACCATAGGTTCACCAAGCTTTATAATAAAACCCTAGGTACCATAAGACCACATAGACAAGCAACAATGATTCATTATTACAATATCATCCCTCCTCTCTACAGAAATCGACTTGAAGAGAAATCAATTAATGACCTGGAAATAGCCTTCTAGGCTTGTCCTGAATTTGAAGATAAAAACTTGAGGACTAATATCCCTTTAAATGAACCAAACAAGAGACTTCAAATGGATGTAATCTTTCAGTTAATGTAGTACATGAATCATTGCATGATTTCTTTTGAGCATAAGGTTACACATGTACCTTCTCAACCTAACCTTCCTCCTATCTCTCATCCTACCCCCATCTCCTCCACACCAGGATATTTTCTCCTAAATCGTCCATGGTGTAATTTTTGTGAGGATTACCATGATGAGAACACTTATGAAATCATGAAGGCTAGTAGAAAATATTTTTAGAAGGAAATCTACATCTCTACCTCCCAACTCCATTGTAAATAATCTTTATTGGATTGATGATGATGTTAAAATTGTAAATACTCACTTCCAAAATTATAACAAAAAATTTCAAAACAATTCTTTCAATAGTAATCATCCTCCCAAGTAGTCTTAAACAAATATCAAGGATGGAGCCACTCTAATTCAACTGATAATTCATCCAAGGCTGCCGAAAAATATAATATCATAGAGGACTTGTCCAAAATCAAAGCTGATTCTACGCTACTTTATTTGGCTCAAACTCTTGAGAATATTTTTTAATTTTTTTTTTAATCGAAAAATAAGTGAAAATACTTTCTTCTCCAGTATCCATCACAAATATTGAAGATGATGTTGCCAAACCAAGAAGTTGAACTAGTAACCAATTACAAACAACCTAATATTCCTCCCTTTTACTTCTCAATGAAAATATTTGATAAGATAGCCCATTGTTGTCTTATAGACGGAGGTTTTGGACTAAATGTCGTGTCTAAAACGATTATGGGAGATATTGGACTTTCATGCACCAATGCAATTCTTAGGAACATGTTGGAATTCAACAAGGAAAAGAAAACAAAAGTTGGTGAAATCAAATATGTCACATTGGTCATGTGTGAATATCCTGAAATTAGAGCAACCTGTAACATCCAACTCATTGACATCCTTGTTGGTAATTATTTGATAATACGTGGTAGAGATTGGAAATCACTGATAGGTGGCTATTATTCTATGGATGGTTCTCATCTTATTATTTGAAAAGGTCCTAAAAACATAATCATATATAGGGAAAAAATAATAGTGCTTTATAGCAAAAACCTTCCCCAACCATCAGTTATGTTCATAGAGGAGGACCTATGAATCTATTCCATATTTAACGAAGAAGAAGATATTACTAAAAGTATTGTGAGTGTTCCCTCAAATCATGAATTAATTTGACATATGTTCTTTGATGGGGCATCATCATAGGAAGGAAATGGAGTCAATACTTTTTGCAAAATCATTTTGGAAAATATCATTCCTTTTCCTACCACTTGAATTTCACATGCACTAACAACATTGCAGAGTTTGAGGCTCTTCTCCTTGGGTTGGATAATGCCCTTCAACGTGGAATATATAATGTTTCTATTGTTGGAGACTCTGAATTAGTGGTTAATTTGATAAAAATAATCTATACCCCTTCAAATAAGCCAATGAGGAATTATATAGCCCTTGCTTTCGATGGTATCACAAAGTTAAAAAGTTTTAGCATCACACATATAAACCAAAGTATAAATATCGATGTTGATGGTTTAGCAATGTATGTTGTAAGGCACATATATTTCAATATGATTAATAAGCCTGAGTGTTCCAGAGTAACATAGTACATGACACATCTTCTTGATAATGAGGAATCATGGGAAGTCTTTGATGATGACTATGATCTCCTTGCCTTTCTCATCCACAACATCAAGGAATCATCTCAAATAATTAATCTTGAGTAGAATAAATATCATAAGGACCTTGTCCCTTTGGAAGATGCTTTCTTGCCTAGTGATGCTACTAAAGTTCCATCATCAAGAAAATCACCCTACGAGGCAACTGATAAAACAATATAGGTAAATATTGGAATTGATAGTAACCCAAAAAAGTGGTATGTCTCTTAAACTTGCTCTAAGAATAAAATAAATAAGTTCATTTGCCTCTTTCATGATTTTTTTTTTATTTATTTTTCTTGGTCCTACAGTGATTTAAAGGGTTTTGATCCTTCCATTATCATGCATGCCATACCTATCAAAATTGATCGGCGACTTGTTAGGCAAAGCAAAGATCTATAAAACCAACTTTAGAGGAAATCATCAGATCTTAGCTAGATAAAATGTTGGCTGCTCATATTATCTACCCTGTCAAATATTCTAAATGGGTAGCTAACTTAGTCCTTATTAGAAATAAAAATGGCCAGATTCGTCTAGATGCGTTGATTTTCGTTCCTTAAATAAGGCTAGTTTGAAGGATAATGTTCCTCTCCCAAACATGGAATCAATTTTGCAACAAGTAGTTGGTTCTGGCATAATGTCTCTTTTAGATGGCTTCTCCAGCTACAACTAGATCTACGTAAAGAAAAATGACAGACATAAAACAACCTTCACCACTAATGCGGAATACTCTCATTTAATCACATGCCATTTGGCTTAATAAATGTAGGAGCTAGATTCCAAAGGGAAATGAATACAACTTTCGATGATTTGATAGGAGTAATTATCCAAGTGTACTTGATTTGAAATTTTACTCCAAGAATCAGACATATAATTTTAACCATCTTGCAAGAGTTCTGCCAGTTGCATAAAATATGGGATATATTTAAGCCCTACTAAGTCAATTTTTAGTGTCAAATCAGATAAGCTACTTGGACACATTATCTTTGATTCAGGGATAAGCATAGACCCTGAATGAGTTTCAACTATTCAATCTCTCTCCTCCTACTTCTAAAGAGGATATTCAATCATTCATGGGAAAAATCAATTTTGTAAGGCGGTTCATACCAAATTTCACAAAAATTGTCAAGCTAATCCACTATTTATTGAAAAATGGTCAATCCTTTAATTGGAACTTGCCCACTCAACAAGATTTCCAATAGACTAAGGATGCCATTTCAACAGCTCTTGCTTTGGCCACTCCTGATTTTACTAAATATTTTATCATATACACTAATGCTACACATGAAGCTATTTTTGCGATTCTAATTCATAAAACAGTCAAGGACTGGAGCAAACAATAACATGCACTAGACAAATATTATTAGACGTTTTTATGAAATATTTATTGATTGAGAAACACACTTATTCTCTAGTTAAGGTTGTTGAAACATTCAGGCATCTCATCCTCGGGAAACACATTCAGGTAAGGACCCCTTTACTAGTCATGGAATTATTACTTTCCCAAAATTTAATTTCTGGTAACAAATAAAAATACTAGTAAAGGTCCAGATTTAGCTTTGAACCGTTCACAAGATTTGAATCACACCAAGGATATTGAATCACATAAATTATATTTTGCTAATTTATTTTTCATTCAAGATGAACATTCTAAACTTTATCACCACCCTTAGTATTAGAATATCATTTTTTATCTGAATCACCAAAAACGTCCAAAAAAATTAGATAAAATCTAGAGAAGAAAACTTAGACCAGGCACATCAAAATACGTATTTGTAGGCAATATTTTATTTAGGAAGTCTACTGAAGGAGTACTCTTGAGATGCATATATGATAAGTCTGCAAATCATGTTTTGAAATTGTTACATGATTCATCTGAACAATATGATAATGTAGGTGGTTATCTTTCTGCAAAAGCCACTTCTTATAAAATTCTAAGAACCGGGTATTACTGGCCGCATATCTTTAGGGACACTTTTAAAAATTTCAAATCATGCAATGAATGTCAAACACACCTATAAAATTGTAATACTCATCAATTCCTTTGGAACCCATCATTTCCACCTTCCCCTTTGTCAATTGAGGGCTTTATTTCATAGAACCAATCAACCCATGTTCTTTAGATGGAAACATTTATATTATGAATTTCATAAACTTTTTCACCAAATGGTTTGAAGCAACTCCCCTTAAAAAGGCCATTGATGATCATGTTATCCAATTCTCTGAAAATACTCTTATGCCTAGATTCGATACACTTGTTCACATTTTATCTTATAATGGACCTGCTTTTATTTCAGCTAAATTTGCACTTCTTTGCAACAAGTTTGATATCAAGTATACTTTCTCATCCTCCTACTATCCACAAGGAAACAAGATAACCGAATTGATGAATACAAATCTTCTTAATATTCTTAAAAATATCATTTTTGACAATCTTAGACAAGTGCATCACACCTTATGGAAAAACAATACTACCACTACGGTAAGTATTGGTGTCACACTCTTCCAACTTGTCTATGGGCAGGAAGTTGTCATGCCAGTTGATATCCAATTAGCCTCTTTTCGTCTTACCTTTCAAACTAAGGAATTTAAAGAGTCTGATTTAATTAACCTTTATCATGCACTCCTTTCTCTTGATGAAAAAATAACTAAATCTCTCAATCGAATTATGAAAAGGAAAAAAATAGTTAAAAAATTTCATGACAAAAGAGCTAATGTTACCTCTTTTCAAGTAGGATAGAAATTTATTTTATGGGATTCATCTCATACTAATAAAGGAAAGCATGCTAAGTTCCAAAAGCATTGGTCCATATGAAATCAATGCGAAAGTTGGAATCAATTCCTATATGCTGAAATATGACATGATATGCTACTATCCTATCCTACTAGTGGTTCTTATCTTAAACACTACTTTGATCCTACTACGAGATCTGTTCAATTATGAACTTGGCTCTGGTCATCTTTTTTTGTTCTTTTGTTTTGTTTTATTGCTTTCTTTCCTTTCTTTTATTCTTTTTAGTTTATTTTTAATTTTCATATGTTGATTCTTTGTTGATTTATGAAAGAAGGTCAAATATGCATATTGTTTAGAGATTCCAATACACAAACAAAAAATTATTTTTCTTTGTTGCAACCTGCTCAAAAGGTAAAATAGTGATGCTACAACTAGAGTTTGACATTATATTATATTAAAGCATGAGTACATATACAATGACTCATCTTTCACTCCAACAAGATAAGGATATATCCACCCTTTTCTCTAGGAAAAAGTCACTCCAAAGACTCTGTCTTATTAAGTGGCAAATTATTAGGTGAGTGTATTTTCATATAGCTCTTTTGTGAGGGAAAGGGAATTGGGATAACATTGCTTATTTTATTTCCTCTTTTACAAAACCAAAAATTCTAAGTTCAATATAGCTCCCTATATTTCCTTGTGGAGCCACCAAATGTTGAGACTTGTTTTTGAAATCTTCGCTTTTGTAATATGCTACAAAATCTCTCAACTCTATCATGCTCAGCCACACCCTAATTGGTTGTTAGTAACTCTCATTTTATCTATTTTTCCACCTTGTTTTACTGCCATGATAAAAAGGAGAGGACCACTAAGATACCTTGCATATGGAACCACATCCATGCTATTAAAAATATAAGTATGCATGCTTATGATTATGTATGCCTTCTATAGGATGTCAATTTTATGGTTTACTGATATTGGAATTGGACACACCTTGTCACATTATTTGGCTAAACCTGTAATCACAACACACATATCACTCAATGCATTATATGATGCATATGTGAATTTTTATATTGAGAATTGTGGACATTATGACTATTGAGAGATTATTTTATAGGGAATGGTTGTGTTACGAGGTTGCTATATGCATATACTACGAGATATTTGATTTCATATTGACCAAATTATTAAAAGAACTATGCAAAAAAACGCCATTTCACAAGTCTATAGCATTACAATGTTGTGGATCAATGTTTTGATGCAATTCTATGGCTGAAAAGCGTTATACTTATTATTACTATTGCATTGTATGAAGGATATATGCGTTGAAAGGTTCACCATCGAATATCGTGAAATATCATGACATTGGTTATGGAAACTTATATGTATTCATGTGATGTGAGGTGGCATTAAGTATTTCGATCTTAGTGCACTTTGCACCAATTTGGGAACTTATCTAGTTAGATAGGAAAGGTTAACATTTCATATGGTATTAGTATGCTTTGTTGAATGCTTTTCATTATTATGGAATGTTTGATGTTGTGGCAATTTGTTGCACTTACATTTGGAGCTTTTCCTTTAATACTGGATGACCTAGTTTTATGACATGGTTCTTGTATATATGAACGAGTTTCTAATTTACTTTGGCTCAATCAACAAAATACATTCAAATGCAAAGGCTTCTAAACTAACGCCATCTCAAGCAATCGAATTATAAAACTCAAACCAATTGAAACAAATGACATGTAAGGAAATGAAACTTTACTGTCAAAAGTAACCAATCTTGCAATGGAAAGAAACTTAATCTAGTACAAAAAAGTAGCCACACATGCAATGAAATAACCATAATCTAATGCCAGAAAATAAACACGCTTAATCTAATGCAAGAAAGTAATCTTAATCTAATGCGGGAAGGTAATCTTAATCTAATGCAAGAAGGTATTCACACTTGCAGTTCAAATAAACCCTATTCTAATGCAGAAAATAACCACAATTCAAGACTGAGTTTTAAGTACAAAATGATGCTAGATTTCACACAACAAATTGTCGATGAAATTCACAGTTTGAATGTAAATCCTATGATCTAGATAAGCTAAAGTACTTGTTTCTAGTTGTGGTGGGCCCTTTCCACTCCTAGAACAAGCCTAAACTAACTCAATAAAAATGAAATCCAAAACACAGTTATAATACTTACAAAGAATTTAGAGATGAAGCAAAACTCAATTAAGATTCAATTATTATTACAAAAGAGCTTCAATCCATCCTTTATTCCTTCCCTGCTTCTCTTCCTTTTACAAAATTTGAAAGCTTACAATACAAACCATGGCTGAGCCATTTATAAGATTTACAAGGCGAATTATTCATTTTCCTCAATTATGCAAAATTGAACAATTTTAACAAACAGACCCCAAAGATATTGGCATATCTTCCTAACCATGGCGAATTTTGGAAATTTTTTTGGAGAGAACCTAAATTGTTATATTTTCAACAAAAAACTCTCTTGGATTTGTTGCATTAAAATCCAGATCCTCGGAAATCGTGCCCAAAGTTGGTTATCTGACTCTTTTTGCAAGATTCTAGAACTCTAGAAAAACAATCATTTTTTATAAAAGTGCGTCCAAGACCCACTTATAATTTTTAGAAAAATTCGAATCTAGAGAAATAGTTTTGGATATAGATAATTGATTATATGGTTAAGAAACTCATTTTCTCATATTTTCCAGATTCACCTCCAGGTGCATGTAAATTGAGGTCCAGCTTGGCATTTTGGAAATTGTGCACATTTTGAGAAGATTTGTTAATTAGCTCCTAGGGACTCGCATGTGTGACTTGGTTGTAATCCAACACATGGAAATATATTAAAACATTATTTTGGACAATAATCTCCCTCAGTTTTTCCCCAGAAGTGTGCCAAAATGTCGAAACCCCAAATTGGATATTCCCATACTTTACTTGTACCAACTAGTTCAACTGACTTGTGAATAATTTCGGTAATGGAACCCTCTAAAAAATGAACTTAGCAAAACTATCATTAGTAAATCATGGAAAAATCATCTCTAACCATCAAAAAGCTAAGAAAACTAATGATAATCAACCATAGGATGCAAAATGTGATTTGGCAGCAAGTTGAGGAATTATGGTACAGAATGAGTTAAAAACATAGGGGTTTAGGGTATGAATGGTGATATTGTATGATGGAAAAATGGGCATATTTGAGGCCCAACATCCCCCCATGCCTGAGGGTTTGCATGTTCTCATGCAAACAAATCTCCTACTCATTGAATTCTTGACATTGCTTTGCAAATGTTGGTTCTTGTGGGACAACATTGCTTGAATATTTGGAGGTGTTGGTTCTTGTGGAGGAGTACTACTTGAATACTTGAAGGTGTTGATTCTTGTGGAGCAACATTTTTCACATTTTAATATATCATACTTATTTACTGAGCAATACAAATTGAGGACAAGTAATGAATGGATGAGGAAAATATGATGGATGAAATGAGGTGGCGATGGAGATGGTGAATGGCCAATGGTTATAGGTGGTTTTCTTAATCATTTCATGGCAGTAATGATGTCATCCTGTGAATATAATGCGTGGAGAAGACACTATAGAGACTACCTTTATTAATGCACCATAACGCTTTTTCTTTTAACATGGTCTTGTAATCAGAGTATAAGTCTTTTAATTATGAGTGGCGAATGGAAGGAAAATACAAGGATAATGATTTATGAAAGATGAAATGCATGGAATGAGAAGTGGTGAATCATTAAGCTTCTTTAGCCTTGTAATGAATTAGAGATCATAAGACAAATTTACCTCAAGTTTTACCTTTGTCATTGATGTGCTCGGTGCTACAAGATGAAGTGAATTATGGAATTATTGGAGTTGATGTGACTATGTGATTTGACCTGCTGAAGAAGGTTGAAGGATGAACGAAAGGTCCCCCTCTCCCCCATGCCTGAAGTGTTGTATATCCCCAAACAACTGATGGAATGTGACTGCTGCTACAACAGACAATGAAAATACTGATACAAAAATCCAAACTACTGCAAATTTGTTTTGAGATCACAAAACCATATAGTCTTCAACCGCTACACACCCTTGTGTAATCTTGCATATGTGAATAAATGGTATTGATGTTGAACATGAGCAAGAACCATTGGATTACCGACCATTGAGGAAGTCGTTAACCAATGCAAGATATCCCACCTTTGATGTCAATGTGAATCAAGGCACTAGGTACATTCTACTAGCCATGAATAGATTTGTCGAAGTCGAATGGATTGCAGAATTCATCCACTAAGAAAAATTGATGTATTTCCTTAGTAGATGACAAGGATACTTGCCATTAAGGCATGCAGGCTCCCAAGTACCTTATCTAACTCTAACCCTAATCCCAGATAATGTGTTGATGTCAATGAGATAATGCTTGTCGGCAGGTGGGCCTTAAGGAATCCCACATCAACCAACTCGAGTACAAACATAATGACTTGGAAGATACATGATTTGAAAAACTCATATAAATTTACAAACTTTATTGGGAACTTTTCCTGCTAGGTACCTGGTTTTCAAGCAAAGTCCCTGTCCAGTTGTGCTAGACAATCTAGTTTTCACAAAAGGACTTATTTTTCTCTTTACTATTTTATTTATTTATTTACTAAATTTCCTACTATACTGGAGAAAATATGTCCTCCTTCAAGTGAAAGATAACTTCCAGTGAAGCCATGTGTGAATCAGGTACAAGGATATATTCATGCTCATATTTAACATATAAATTTTATAGTGCACATGAGCATGTAAAACTAGCAGCTGCAAATTATATGATGCTAAGAAAGTGTGAAGAAGAGAATGATGCCTTGTTGGAGTACTAGTTTGGAACCAATGCTTGAAGTAATCACAGTGGTCTTGGTCCATTTCTTCATTTGGACAATGTTGCATGTCCTCTTCTTTGGCCTCTGCAATCTCTGGTTTTAGGGCCTTCTCTCCAATAGATGTTGTCCATAAGTCCTTAGTTTCCTATAAATATTGGAAAACATGATTATTGGAGGATTCTAGCTCCTCATGTGGTTGTGGCTCATGGAAATTAGGTTCTTCGATCACTTCTGGAGAGGTAGAAAGGTTCTTGACTGTTGTCAAGATCTGATCTTCCTGAAAGTCGGAGACCCCAACTGTTGCTAGGATTTGAGATAGCTCCTTCAAATTCTTAATTATCATTGAATCATGCTTTCTAGTTTATAAATCCCTGTTTCCACACATGGATTAGTACCTGGGGGTTCTTACTGCACCCCAAAAATGATTTACAGATAAAGAGATTGAATTTTTTTAATCTAAATGAAAAAGAATTGATTGTAATAAAACTCACCAAACTTTCTTAATTGGACAACCAAACTTTGTAGCAACCCCACTATAGTGGATGCATGGCTCTTCCAGTTGTGGTGGGCCCTTGCCACTCCTAGAACAAGCCTAAACTAATTCAATAAAAATGAAATTCAAAACACAGTTATAATACTTATAAAGAATTTAGAGATGAAGCAAAACTCAATTAAGATTCAATTATTATTACAAAAGAGCTTCAATCCATCCTTTATTCTTTCCATGCTTCTCTTCCTTTTACAAACTTCCAAGCTTACAATACAAACCATGACTAAGCCATTTATAAGATTTACAAGGCAATTAGTCATTTTCCTCAATTATGGAAAATTGAAAAATTTTAACAAACTAACCCCAAAGATATTGTCATATCTTCCTAACCATGGCAAATTTTGGAAAATTGTTTGGAGGGAACCTAAATTGTTATATTTTCAACAAAAACCTCTCTTGTATTTATCACATTAAAATCCATATCCTTGGAAATCATCCCCAAAGTTGGTTGTCTGGCTCTTTTTGCAAGATTCTAGAACTCTTAAAAAACAGTCATTTTTTATAAACCTACCTCCAAGAATCGCTTATAACTTTTAGAAAACTTCAAATATAGAGGAAAATTTTTGAATATAGATAATTTATTATATGTTTAACAAACCTATTTGCTCAGATTTTCCAGATTCACCTCCAGATGCACGTAAATTGAGGTCCAACTTGGTAGTTTGGAAAATGTGCACATTTTGAGTAGATTGGTTAATTAGCTCCTAGGGACCCACATGTGCGACTTGGTTGCAATCCAACGCATGGAAAGATATTGAAACATTCTTTTTTAGAATAACCTCCCTCGTTTTTCTCGGAAGCGTGCCAAAATGTCGAAACCCCAAATTGGATATTCCCGTACTCTACTTGTACCAACTAGTTCAACTGACTTGTGAAGAATTTGGCAATGGAACCATGCAAAAAATGAACATAGAAAAATTGTCATTAGTAAATCATGGAAAAATCATCTCTAACCATCGAAAAGCTAAGAAAACTAATGACAATCAACCGCAGGATGCAAAATGTGATTTGGCGGAAAATTGAGGAATTATGGTATGGAATGAGTTAAAAATATAGGGATTTAGGGTATGAATGGTAATATTTTATAATGGAAAAATGGGCATATTCGAGGCCAACGGTCGCTAGTTGTGTACATCAACACTCTGCTACTCCTTCAATTGCATATTTGTTGCACCTTGTCCTCCATTCACTTTTCTTGCCAATGATTTCTTTGCAAAAGACCTTGATCATAATGTTACTCCAGGATTAGTGCCAGATCCCACAACATATGTTTTAGAGGGAACTAAATATCAACATTAGTCAGGTGTAGTGGAGCCTTTCTTCTTCATGGAACAATTTCTAACAGGGTTTAAGAATAATTCATTTGCATATAAATTTTGACTCAGATGATGGGTGTTTGACTGTGATACATGGTAGGAATTTTTATTTTTACTTTTGTAAGCTTGGTAGGACTCATCTTCAACATGTCCAATATATTACCTTGATCAGAGCGGGGAATCGAACCAGTGACTTTGCATCAAGGAGTGCTTTAACAGAGCACCCAATCATCATCTATCCAAGACCCCGTGGACGATACATGGTAAGAATTTGATGGTGTAGGAATTTGTATATATTTTCATACGGACAATTTATTGATACGTTCATTCTTTCAAGTTATGGATGTTTATTAATTCTTGTCTATGGATGTTCATTAAATTTCAGTTTATGGATGTTAATTATTTTGTTAGTTTAAAAATCATCTATTGTCTAACTTTTATTTAAAAAGATAATAATTTAAAATTAATTAATTAAAAGGCTAATATTTTTATTTAAAAATATAACTTTACTTTGTATTTAATAACTTTTATCATCCATTTTGTGAATATTTTTCAAATATATGCTAGACTGAAATTCTCTCCATGGTATTGAAAAATAAAAGGTTATAACAAATCCATATGTAATTAACTAAAATCTCCATGTTATAAGATTTAAGCATCATGTAGGACTCTTCATTAAGCTATGAATATGGAATTTACAAGACTAAAGAAATAAAAGCATTATCTAGTCACCATCAAGCCACAATATGGAATTTATAACATTCAAGAAGTAAAATTTTACAAAATATTCATTTTGATTTTTTGTTTCATAGACTAAGAAAATAAGTACAATCTTACTATGATGCAAGTCACGTTGATACTTAAAATCAACTAGAATATATCATGTATCAATTTAATACTAGGCTTGGAAATAATTACAACTATGCTTCATATTGGCTTGTAGAAAGTGCTTTTTAGTGCAATCAATGTATGTTATTCCAATGATTTTAATAAATTATTCGAATTATAAAGTCATCCATATTAAAATAAAAATTTTGTATGTGGAAATTTTTGCAACCCACCCATATACAATTTTAGTCAACTCTTTTAAGATTACTTTAATAAGTTACTTGAAATTTTGAATGATTCTAGACATTTGAAATGCTACTAGTTATAAGAAATGTTAATGGTTAGAAGTATGTGGTTTCCATAATTGTGTTTATTCTACCATCATGAAGAATTGATAATGATAAAGTAGTTTAACACACTAATATTGTTTACGTTTCCACAAACAAATATAAACCTAAGTCATATATGTTGGAATTAATATATACCAAAAAACAATTAATGATATGTTTCTATAATTTTATGAAATTTCTTAAATTTACTTGGCTATCCAAGTATTTCAATCAATTCCTTATCTTAAGGTTCAATTAAAAAACACAATTAAAGCTGAAGTAAGTTTTACTCAATTTTATCTTCAATTTTATTTATTTGAGGTTATCTTACAAGAGGTTCCATATATATATATAAATATATATATATATATATATATATATATATATATGCTAATTGTTACATTTTTACAATCCAATATGAAAGCTTGAGTGTAACTATTTTCATGCTTTACATCAAATTGGACATGGCATTTGGTTAAATAACATAAACATATTTTCAATGTTGTTCATAACCTAGATAGTTGAATTCCATTTTAAGTAAAATAACATTATACAACTTATGTTCTATTGAAATTGGATTTTCTAGAACCAATTATGATGTATATCTATAAAATTTCTTCCATGCTCAACATGAATACGATACATGACATTTTTAAAAGTAATAATATCCACAATTTTTAATTAAATCTATCACCAATTTTTAGTTAAATATAGATCTAAATCCCTCTTGATTCTAAACTTTTGAGGTTATCTACAAGCTTAGTCATAACATGATATATATATATATATATATATATATATATATATATATATATATATTATATATATATATATATTCGACACATGACATTTATATAATAACATAAAATATTTCAATGTTGTTCATAACCTAGATAGTTGAATTCCCATTTTAAGTAAAATAACATTATACAACTTTATTGTTCTATTGAAATGGATTTTCTAGAACCCATTATGATGTATATCTATAAAATTTCTTCCATCCTCAACATGAATACGATACATGACATTTTAAAAGTAATAATATCCACAATTTTTAATTAAATCTAAATCTAAATCCCCCTTGATTCTAAACTTTAATTAAATTTAGATCCTTATTGATTTTAAATCTATGAGGTTCACATAAGGATCATATCCCTAAAAATAAAATCTCCTTGAAATTTCGAAAACTTTAGAAACATGAGCACCTCAAGGAACCTAAAAATTATAAGATATACACCATTATGAATCCATCCTATCTATAAATATACTTTCCTTTGCAATAAATATATAGGATTGATGCACCAAGACGGGTATGGGTGCACGATGTCTTTTCATGGGGTATATGTAAATATACTTTCATATGTCTTCATTATATGTTGAACATTTCCACATTCATTTTAATTTTACTTCTCTATGATTTTATTCCTAATAGCTAATATCAGAGGGAAACATTTCCCTATGAATTTTATTCACATTCAAAATTGTAAAATTACAAAAGTATTCAATTGTCACATTTCTAAATTGCAACATTCATATGTTGATCTCTTATATTAGATTAAATTACACTTCACTACTATAGGCTTGGTTTTATGGATTTCCATTTGCATCAACTAGGCATCTGGTCAATGGCTGATAGGAATGCAAGTCTCCATAATACGTTCATGGTCAGATTCTATCATCTACCATCTCCTTGGTTCACCTATCTTTGATTTGATTTCTATGAGACTAATCCAAGTTGCTATGACTAGATGACTATATTGGAAAAATATATATTCATGCATAAAATTGTCAAAAATAATGTGACTGCCCTAATTTTTAACCTTTTCAAAAAAATGACCCATCGCAACCATGTCATCAAATTGGTATGTGAACTGTCCATCTTCATATAGTCACACCAACATGATTTTTACTTGTGTGCATCATATAAAATATGCCATGTCCTCTTCATTTCTTGAGGGGGCAGTGATAGCAAAAATGTGGCCTAACTAAAATACAAAATGTGTATTAGTTATACGTTCAAGATTTCAATTTATAGATGAAACCATTAATGATAAATGCCACATACCTTCTCATACAACATCAGAGATTCAATCATGATGAAGTGAAATTATGGCCTCTTCATCATGCATCTCTTTCCACGTCAAAATTGGATGAGGTCCTTTTAGATTAAGAGGGACATATTTCCATCTTTCATGCACCCGTGCTTTTAACATTGATCAAGTCTACATCCACCAACACCAATGCAAAACTCACAAAACGTGCGAGTTTTCTTGTCTCAATTGAAAATATTTGCCCCATGTCTTTACTCCACACTAAGTGTAATTCCATTGTGCCTTCTATAGTATTATAATACAAAGGAATGGATCTATTCACATCAATATGTTCAACATTCCAGAACAACCTACGCACAATCCTAATAGATATGTGGCCTTCATGTCCTAAATGGGATCTGTACTAGTTGATCACCTCTAGTGATGATTTAAGTCAATATGCATCATGACTCATTTTTTACCTCCTAAGTGTCTGCTTCACACAAGCACCTGCACCATCATGCTCACCCTTTCCATGTCTCGTTTCAAAATAGCTCCAATTATGTTGAACTTTTGTCATCTTGTGTAGCTAATTCAACCAACAAAAACAGTGTGTTGAATTGAACTACCCTACACAACCATCTAACCATTTTTAATGCTTTCTAAATGATATTTCATTCTTTTTGAATGATTCATAAATTAGGCCAAATATATGTTGCATGAACAATGCGTCATGCTCATAACAATTTTTGATGTAGAATTGATACTACTTAATTACATCACGTGACTTATTATTGTTATCCCTACCATCAGCATTCAATTGTGCATGTCTATACAAAACATGTACGAATATGGACACTTGGTATGAGTGACAATACTCACTCTATATCTCTGTATGAGGAGAAAATGTGTAATTCTCGGTAAAGTATACCATTGATAAGATTGTTCATGGCTAGGATACTTCGTGAGAATGGTTAAATTCATAAGCTTTCCACCTAGACTTGTGCGAGTGTTTGGCATATTTATAGATTTGGTTCTAAAATGCCCCCATGAATTCTGAAATAGGAATCTCATCCTCAACATAGTTGATCCTCTTAGTCGCCAAACTTGAAGAAGATGGCTAATTTACCACAACATACTCATATTGCTTCCATGTGACCATGCCATCTCACATACTAGACAGGTTGGGATGAATAGGAAAGTTCCTATGGAAAAATTCCAAACCACCACATTCAATGCATCTTCTCCCACCTATACATATTTTCTTGTAAAAAAACTCTTTTAGCTCCCTTCTACACAAAATTGATGAAACAAAATCATGCATTGTAGGAGGAGGAGGGTAGTCATGACAATTCTTCTTGCAAAATTCTTGGAACATGTCATAATGAAGATGGAATTCAACGTAATATCAACAACAACACGTTTCATAGATTGTATTAGGCCTAATAAACCATGGTGTCAATTTCTGAAACATCCTTATGGATATCTTGACATGGTGATTTAGTTCCTGAGATTCCTCAAACAATGCCAAACTTCTGTCATTTCTATAATGTGCTTAGCATGATCTATATACTCACCTTTAGATATGCGATGTCATACGACATGCTTTCTATATGGAATAACACGAGAATGGATCTCCTAAAACTTTACCACAAATGGTTTTATTCATGTTGTAAGCTTGTCTCGATAGGATTGCTTGGTGATAATAGCCCAACAAGAAACTTCATCATCTTCATTTACTCGAACTCTGACTTTGGTAGGCTTGTGCAATATTTTTCTCGAGACATGGAGCAATTTTGACATTGTTGCCAAATTTTGTTACCTTAATGTACTTGGTGCAACAATATTAGTTGTAATTTCCCTATGAGCAACTTGAACATTGGATTTTCTTGATTTTCAAAACATAGATGATGTCTTTGATATATTTTTAGTGGCATTCATACATGTCTTCCTACCTTTAGCATCTTGGATACCCAAAAGTTTTGTGGTGTGTTTTAGTTTCTTATGTTTGATCAACCCATGCAATATCTGAGCTTTTGCAACAATTGAATGTTTCTCAAAATATCGTTGAATAATGTTGCTGACATGTTCTCGAATAGTGTGGTCAGGGATAGGATCCCCAAGGTCCTCTTTTGTGCTTGCATCCAAATTTTATACGAACCTTCCACCCCTTTCCAAACTAGTGCAACTCCCTATTATCCTATCAACTTAAGAGGGCACAACTCGTTCTTGTCGTGGTTGATCAACTTGATAGGGCACATCTTGTTCCTGTAATTGTTGATCATCTTGATAGGGCACATCTTGTGCCTCATGTGGTTGATCAATTTCCATCCCTGCATAGTGGAATACAGAATATAAAATTGAGTTAATCATAAGTATTTAATAGTAGATATACAAGTTTATTTAAGGAATAACCATGGGTGGAAGGTCATGATATGATTGGCAGGGTAATCCCCCTGTTTTCCTTCGAATTTAGGGATATCATATGACAACTTGGTTGGCATAGGGGGGCATTGTTGATAATGGGAAATGGGATCATTTGCGAGTTTTGTTAAATCTGGGAGACTTAAGGAAGTGACAAATGGTATCTTTTTGGTGTTAACCATGATGCAATGACCTTGTGTGTTGGTGTTGGTATTGGTATTGGTACACTGTAAGGTAGTATTGGTTGGGGTACCCTGTAGGGTGGGGTTGGTTAGAGTACCCTGCAGGTTAGTGTTTGTGTTTCCCTGAGGGTTGTTGGTGGGGGTGCCTTGAGAGGAATTAGATCCCAATAAGGTGGCTCCAAGAATGGATGTGCCAAACAAGGTGGCTTGGTCATGTATTTTTCATCGGAATGGTGAGAGACCAGACACTCCTCCTAGTAATGGTGGGAGATATTGTAGGTGCCTCGAGTGACGGGTAACCTTGGGTCCCCTGGTTCCATAATAATTGTGTGAGAAAATATAGTAAGGGGGCTTTTCTTTTAGAAAAAGAGTCACTTACATAAGACAAATCAAAAAATAAATGGTTAATTTTCCTTTTAATTCTAGTTTTTTAAACAATCAACAAAAAAGGTTTTGTGAGGTTTTCTGTATGAGAAAAAATAATAAGAAGACCTAATGTCCTTTTGCTCAAGTAGTGACTAGGCCTTATTAATATTTTATAGTAGGGTACCAGAGCATGATCCCTAAAGTACCGGTGATGCTTCCAACAACAAAAAACCAACCAAGGTATGGAGAGGGTTATAGTGGGGGGTACTAGGGCTGCATCCCAAAAGAGATGGTGACGATTCCAATAGTCTAACCAAAATTGCCTCGGGTGGCGTTCTCCTGCACCCGCTACCTATAGGGAAAGATGCCTTAATATTTGGCCACTAAACGTTGGAATTGATGATGCGTTACAGAGGCGTTGATGATGCATGTGTTGTGTTGCAGTGTTTGATGGTTAGCATTGATGTCAACCTAGGCATGTGTTTGTTATACCACCATTTACCACCCTTGGTATATTTGATGCTCTATGATATCGTCTAAGGCAACCCTTCCCTACCAGACTTGGTCCATTTTCTAAAAAACATTTTTTTAAGTCCCATACGCGATTATTCCCTATCTAAAGCGCGTGTACATGCAGGTTAGCCTATACCCAACCCGCGTATATGTGTTAAAACATTAAAAATATATATAATATCCCTTAATTCAAGTGGGGTTTATGGGTTTGACTGGACACCCACCTATTATAGCTCGTGGCCCAACTGAAAAAACTAATTTGGAGAAGTATAAATACATCTCCATGGGAAGGCCTAAGGGAGGAAGAAAGATTAGATTTTGATATTATAGTTGATTACATCCCTGATCAAGTATGAAGATATCCTTGTGCCTTCTGCACAACCAGTCATAGGAAACCCTTGTTTCCTTCTTGAGATGTTCATCGTTCCTTCATGACATCGTTGTGTATACTTATGGAGGAGGATTGTTGAGGCCTGGACAGGACGGATCCAGAGGACAATTTTTCTTGGAGTTGGTGGACGACTCAGGTTGCAGTTCTTCCATATTTTCTTTAGCTTACATTAATAACGAGGCGTTGTCTTGTTCCTGGTGATTATGGTCTTTATGCATTAATTTATGTCATGATTTTCTTATAAAATATCACGTTAATGCTTATTTTCTTACATGCTTATATGATCTAACCTTGATATCATGAACATGCTTTCAGTTATTTTTGGTGTATATGCTTTGCCTTGAATGAATTGCAGCTCTTAAATCGAAAGGAAGAAGCAGAGGGTTTGAACCCTACAGGAATGAACTCAAACTTAGGACCTATGGGCAAGACCTTTTATACCAAGTTTAACTGTTTAAGTATTAGGACTGCTTGTTTGTGTGTCTCTTTATTCTGTATGCCCTCCGCTCTGTTGGGGTTCCCAACTCAAGACATTAGGGTGATTCTACCCGAAACAATGTTGCAGTTGGCTTGAGTGTGCAGATGATTGTGATGTACTCTTTGATGGATGGGCTTACAAATGTACTCTTATGTTGCTTGGTTTTGGTGTTGGTGTTACCATGGTACAAGTATCCTTGGTGTCATCTTAACCATGGTATCTACCTATGGTATTGGACTTGCAGATTACCATGGTACAAGGGTCCATGGTATTGGATTAAGTATGATATGTACCCTTGGTATTGAATTGTAGTTTACTATGGTACACGTGTCCATGGTATTGGGATAACCATGGTATTTTCCCAAGGTATTGATTAGATATTATTGATGATATTTTAGCTTATATTCTTGTGGATTGATTTGGTGAGTGGATTGATTGATGGTGTGAGTGTGTGGGTGGAGTGAGTGAATGCTACATTACTTTACATAGATTATTAAATATATGTAGCTGAGTTTAGAAATGTATATTAGATTTTATTATTCATATTAGAGATGTTTCTGGGTTGTTCATGGTGAGCAAGTTTTAAGAACCCAGTCTGAAACATTCTGAAGCATGGCTCACATGGAGGAGTTGGAGGCATAGAGACTTCATGCTTGGAGAGACTAGAAGACAATGGTTAGAGGAGGAGAACCTCAATCCAATGGTGGTTGGATAGTCCATTGGATGTTGGGCGAGGCTCGTTGGTGGTGAATGCTTCCAGTAGATGTTTATCTATAAAGTCATGTGAGTAGGTACTTTCTCAGTTGATGCATGTTAGCACATTGTTGTAGGAGTTGAGTATTATAGCTAGTGGGTGGTAGCTACTCTATGTAAAAATTTGTTCAACATAATAGAAGATTTGACCAGCAACAACAAGTGGTATTTTTACTTGGAGAGGGTTTTCCACTAGAAAATATTTGTGACCTCTTATGTGCATGTTTTTCTTGTTGATTCTTTATGGTGCTTTTATATGGTGATTTTGCATGCTTTGATACTTTGATTTCATGGTGGTTTCATAAGCATAACCAATGGATTACTGAATCTGTTGTTTAGGTAAAAAGAATTAAAAGTTAAGTAAATCCTATTACTACTGATTCGCCCACCTAGTAGTAAGGCCATTTCCAAAAATTGGTATCAGAGAGGGGTTCTCTCGGCGAATCTTGATCTCTTGACAGCAGATCGTTAGTCATGGCGAAGAACAAGAGGAAACAAACTAAGAAGAAGAAGTGCTGCAAACAAAGCAAGAATGTTGTAAAACCTAAAGAGCCTCTCCTCTTCGTGAAAGGTATGGTAGATAATACTTTCAATCATGGACATTTTCTTTGCCAAGCTAGTGATGATGATTTCGGGATTATATAAGATGAAAATAACAAGTGTTTTGAAGTTGATTCCTCAAGAAGTGAGGAAGGTGTTTTTTCGGTGCAGGAACATGAGGACGATGAATTTAAAATATTAGTAACCCTTGAGGCTGAAAACAAAGCTCAAGCAAGATTAATTGAGAAGCCGACTTTAGAGAATAGAGATCTGAAGAAATTACTTCAGATTCTTCAGGAGAAGGAATATGCCTTCAAAGAAAAAAAATCAGATTTGAAAAATAAGTTAGAGAAAGCAAGGAGAACTGAAGAGGAGATTGGCAACCAACTAAAGGAACAGATAAGCAATTACAGAAAACATGAAGCATTAAAAGAAGAAGGTAGATAAAGTCAAAAAGGAGAAAATTAGGAAAAATTGAAAATCCCAAAGTAGAAAGTTCAAGAAGCAATGAAGGAAGCCATCATCAAGATCAAGAAACAAGTCAAGAGACAAGGAAGGTGCCAAGAAAAGTTTTGATAAATACAAGGTGTTTTGGTTGTTAGAAATTTGGGCAGATTTCTGCAAATTGCAGAAACAAAAATAAAAATATTTTCAAGCAAGGCATGATGCCAGATCCAAATAAATCGCAAGTAGTTCATCAAGGGAAAGCAAACCCATCATCCTCTAGGTATAAAAATGTTTTCTACGGGTACTGTTATTTATG
Organism: Pinus taeda; assembly: GCA_000404065.3. Lineage (NCBI taxonomy): Eukaryota > Viridiplantae > Streptophyta > Pinopsida > Pinales > Pinaceae > Pinus > Pinus taeda. Next base: position 78,968 of record APFE030874761.1, read on the forward strand.
CAATGAATTTGGGATAAAGGTATTCATTGTAAAAAGCAACCATTTCTGCCTTATTTTGGTCATATCAAATGTTGTTTTCATAATAATTTAGGCCATAAGGCCAAAGACTGTAAACTACCTATTGCCATCACAGAGTCCAGATTGAAGAAAAGAAGTAATCGTGTGAATGCTTCCAGCGTGTATCAAATAAATTTGTAGGTGAAAGCCAAGAGAATCTGGAAAAGAAAGGAGCAAAAAGAAATTTGAGGTTAGCTCAGCCTCAGGGGGAGTGTGAAGCAAAAGATCATATTTTCAGGGGGAGCTCCCCTAAGAAAATAAATCTTCATCAGATTTGACAATGTTTGTTTGGGAGCAAAGGTTTGAGAATTGATTTTATCTTAATCTATGTCTTTTGTTTTAATATGCACATGGAATGATGAAGATCTTCCTGCACAAAACAAAATTGATAGTTAGCTCTTAAGAATAAATAATTATAAATAATAAAAAGAAGGGGCAGAGAATATTGGAGCGCTTCATAATAGAGGGTCAAAATATTAGAAAAAATTCTTATTTTATGAAGCCTGAAAGGTGTAATGTAAATATTTGTGAAATTTTTTCCAAGAAAATGAATACCCTCACACAAGAGATTTTGGATAACATTGACAATGTGCATAACATCGGGATATTCCTCTTGATCCACGATTGTTGCATCAGAATGCATCTTGAGTATTTCCATAATCCAACACTTAAAACACAATGTAATGATGCAAAGTCTAGTTTAGACATCCCATAATAGATAGCTCGGGTCTGACTGTCACATTGTTGGATTTCGAACCTCACAAATCACCATTGGCTATGGATGGAGGTAACACAAGCTAGGGCCAAGAAACGTGCAAGATTTATAGTTGGTACTATATTCCTTGGTATTAATAAAAATGAGGAAGAAAGACTAAGATTGCAAAGATCTATATCATAATACATAGAGGATATGCAAATTTTTTTATGAAGCAATGCAGTAGGACACAAATACGTTAAATAATTCACTAGTGATATGGTCATATTTTTAATTTTCCTCTCAGGGCATAGAGACAGATTTGTTCCAGTAAATCAGTCTTTCATGTGAATGCTTTAAAGGTTTTGGTATCTAATCGGTCACGTTTGATCTAGTCAAGGAATTAATGATCATTTTTTATTGGAGTGGCCTAAGTAAGTCTATTGGCACAATGACCAATGTTTAGCGAAGAAATAATTTTTTCTTTTGCTTATCAATTTACTTAATTGATTTGGTCACCATGTTTTTAGTTAATGATTACCAAAATGAATTAATGTGGACATTAGCCCCACGGGGTAGGTGAGTTGGTAATCGCGCTGCGGTGTAGTTATTCTGTAAAGCGGCTTCGTATTTGAGGTCATGAGTTCAAATCCCCGGACTTACCTGGAGCTGTGTTATAGTGGGCAGGCGCAGTTCCTAGGGGTTATAGTGGCGGCGGCCAGAATCGACCCACTGTTACGCGAGTTGCGAGGCTGTCCCAACTGCCAATCCCCC
>APFE030874761.1:80781-141140 GCA_000404065.3 Pinus taeda
ATGTGGACATTAATGGCTTCAGAACAATCTTGTTGATTTGGCCCTTAAATATTATGAACACATGATCTAGAAGTTATGAGCATCATTAAATGAGTACATAAGTTATTTTGGCCACATATTGATGGAATGCATTGTAATGGCTTGTCCCATTCTTTCTACTGTGAATACACTTACATTTAATGTACTCGAGGATCAAATCTGATTGAATAGTTGGATTTGGTTATACATTTATTGGCTTGTTGTAGGATCCCTTGGAGATCGAATAGTCATCTGGAGGAAATCGCAGCTCCTGAAGGTTTGTTATTCTGTACAACATCTTATTACAGGAATCGATGGATGGCCCAATATTGGGTTGAGAGTTTAATTTTCATATTGTTCACAGATCTAGTCAGAAATCCTTGCGACAGGGCAAAAGGTAGAGGCAACAATGGCCATAGAAGGTGATATTCACCAAGAGGAGAGTCCTGAAAGTGATATTTCCTATGAGGATGATAAGGCTAACGATGGAGAAGACAATATGCGAATTGATAGTCTTGAGAAAGCCCAAAACAAAGCTAGTATCCTCCCTCAAGGATTTAATGTAGAGTACGAGGGTCTACTATGCAAAACAGTTTCCATTTGCTGAAATATTCAAATGGCTCTCATATGGCCATGATGGCAAGCATCCAAATTGTGATTCATCTTACTTTGGTCGGAAGGATTTCTCCTTCACATTAGAGGATGACATATATATTTGATTCCAATATTTTCAAGATGCATAAGACATGGAGAAATCCATCAAAGAGAAGTGCCCATATAAGATAGATACTGGAACTATGTACAATGTTGATCCTTCAAAGAGACATGCATACACTCAAGTGGGAGACAATGTTTTCACACTTGTGGAAAGGGAATTGGTATTTGATATAAATATGAAAGATTATGATGATATATGATATTGTTGCTCTAGAGCTGATGTTTGTTTAGATTGTTGGCCTTTTAGGACAATTTTTATTAAATTTATAGACACTGCTCTTCGAGAAGAATTTTTTTTCAACATATCCTTTGGGATTATAGTGGTCATCATGGTGTTCATTATTGGGTCTGTAATGGAAGGGAACGAAGGCTAACCAATGAGCAGTCCAAAATTATCGAAGTAGTGCATGCACAGGTTTAATCTCTACATGGAAGGTTTTTCACTGTTAATGAACTTCAATGAGGCTCTGAAAAAATTTGTTTTCGTCCATAAAGTTTGATGTTGACTAGGGAAACAACCATCCAATTGAGGCAAAATTCATTGAGAAACAAAGACAAAAATTTATGCAGAATTTGGTGTATTTCATGTTGTTGTTGAGGATTCATGTTCATATATGAGTTTTGCTTCTATATGGAGTTTTTAATCAAAGATGAACAGAGGGGATATGATGTAAGTGCATGTGCATGAAGTATGTATGAGCATTGGTGTGATTAACTTGCTATGGGATCAAATATGCAACACAGAAAATGAAAACCTTGTGCACTTGACAAAGTTAGATTGTTATCAAATTGTTAGTCAAGGAAGAGAAATGTGGTATATCATCTGATCACCTAAGCATTGAAGGAAAAGATTATTTTCTCTTTACTGTGGTTGTAATGTTTTCATGAATGAACTTGTGAGTGTCTACATATTGTATGACCGGCATATGAAATAAAACTATGGATAAAGTGCACAGAGGAAGTGTATTATTGTTCAAATCAAATGGAAAGATCAATGATAGTATAAATCGTAAGGTACGATGAGACAAAGTATGTAGTGATCGGCAGTGAAAGTGTCTTGATGACTTAGTTTCTAATGTGATTTGGTAGCTAGTCAGAATGTTGAAGGGACTAGACTTGTGCATAATGTATCTATAATGTTGTTTGTGTTATGTTCATATTTTGCTTGAACTTGCAATCAACTAATGATACGTGCCAACTGATATAAGTGTTTAATTATTCTTGTACCCAAGGTGATCTCTAAGGTGAAAAAAGGAACACTTCTCATGTATGATATGTTCCATTTTTTTGGGCAATGAAATTGATATTCTCTAGTAAGATCTTTTTGAAATGTGATTCGACTAAAGTTTTCTCCATGAGGAACGCTTGTAGAACCTGCGAGCTAGAATGGACCTATTATTTATTCACTCGCCAACTTAGTCGTTGACATTACCTCCGATTTGGGCTTCCAACCTTACTAAAATCCTATTGTAAGGGAATTAAAAACGTGATTAGATGGAAACTGTAGAAGTTGGAGAGTGTTAACCTATATAAAAATAAAGAGAGGAGAAAATATTTAATTGTTGGTGATCATGATAGAGTTTTCATTGGGTTTTATATTTCTAACATTGTTTTTTTTTCTTTTTTTTTTCAAGGGATAAAATGAAGTAAATATCTGATGCAGGGATAATGTTCTGGTGTAGTTATTACACTCATGTTGTAATTGCTAATAATATTGCAGGAGTTAATATCCTTGGGTTGCAATTCATGTAGAAGTGTATGTGTGTTATGTATTAATGTATTGGTCATATGCAACATTTTTTGTGTCCATATCAAACATGTATCACACTTTTGAGGTTTTGTAATAAATGTCAAAAACATTTGGTCATGACATGTGAAGTCATAGTGTAGAGTCATTTGATATCATGTAAACGCATATGAAGCACTGTAATCATGTATTCAAGTCATTGAGTCCATGATGCTAGTGATTAGTGATAGGTAGAGTCATGTATCAGTCATGTGCACTGAACATCCTTGTACTCCATTGATCTAGTCCTTTGGTCAAGAGTTGGTCTGTTGGTCCATGAGGTAGAAGATTTCAACAAGAAGGCATTCTTTGCAGATGGTTATGATGCTCAACGAGAGCATGTATGATATAGTTGTGGTGGCTATGTTGTTGATTTTTATGCCTATCTCATGTTTGTTGTTACTATTGATGGTTACATGTATGATTGTTAGTGTTTTGGCCAACATTTTTCATTGCGGGATCATGATGGTGATGATGCTCAAGGGGTGCATGTCCAATATTTTTTACTGGTGACGTTGATGGAGAGAGTGATGCTACTCATGGAGGATTTGACTACGACTGATTATGATATGTTGTTGTTGTTATCGTGGTCTTGTATTCATGCATGTGGTGCTCCTATGCTTTTGATGAGGACATGTATATCAAATGATGTTGCTACCTTGGTTGAGAAGTGATGTTGATATGGTTGGAGTTGTTTATTATATTTGTTGTTTTTGCTTATGATGTGTTGTCATTGATGGTTATGTTGCTACTTGGGAGTATATTGTTGTTTCTATATTCATTTGTTGATGCTTTATGTTGGTGATTGGATTTGTTGTGTTGTATGTTGCTATGAGGAGTGAGTGAATTGAGTGATTCTTATGATGTGTTGCTTCTAATTTTCACTTGGAGAGTAAGTGTTTATACCCTATTTCTAATGGATATGGTTTGTTGGTTCTTTACACTACTCTGAGGAGTGTATTGTTTGTTGTTGCATTATGATTTGACCTAGATAGTATTCAGGGGGAGTTATTGATGATCAATAGAGTTATGATGCCATGCCATTTTCCATTGATGTCAAATGTGGACTATCTATAGGATTTAGTTTCAAAGGACATTATCAATTGGTTGGTTTAGTGGAGGTTTCCATCAACACTGAAGGGGGAGATTCTTGGCATTGATGATCTGTCGCAGAGGAATTGATGATGCAAGTGTTGTGTTGCAATGTTTGATGGTTGACATTGATGTCAACTTGGGCATATGTTGCAGTTGGCTTGAGTGTGTAAATAATTATGATGTAGTCTTTGATGGATGGGAATATAGATGCACTCCTATGTTGCTTGGTTTGGGTGTTGGTGTTACCATGGTACAAGTATTCTTGGTACATCTTAACCATGGTATCCGTCTATGGTATTGAGCTTGCAAATTACCACGGTACAAGGGTTTTTGGTGTTGGCTTAATAATGGTATTGACCTGGAGTTTACTATGGTACAGGTGTTCGTGGTATTGGGATAACCATGGTATTTTCCCAAGGTATTGATTAGATATTATTGATGATATTTTGACTTATATTATTTTGGATTGATTTGGTGAGTGGATTGATTGATGGTGTGAGTGTATGGGTGGAGTGAGTGACTACTACAATACTTTACATAGATGATTATACATATGTAGCTGAGTTTAGAATGTGTATATTATATTTTATTATTCAAATTAGAGATGCTTCTGGGTTGCTCATGGTGAGCAAGTTTTAAGAACCCAGTCTAAAACATTCAAAAATGTGGTTTGCATGGAGGAGTTGGAGGGATAGAGACTTCATTCTTGTGGAGACTAGAAGACATTGATTAGAGGAGGAGAATCTCAATCCAATGGTCGTTGAATAGTCCAAAGGATGTTGGACAAGGCTCATTGGCGGTGGAGGCTTTCAATAGATGTTTATCTGCAAAGTCGTGTGAGTGGATACTTCTCAGCTGATGGGTATCAACACACTGTTGTAGGAGTCGAGTATTCCATCTGGTGGGTCCTAGCTACTCTATGTCAAAATTTGTTCAACATAATAGAAGATTTGAGCAGCAATAGTAGCAGGTGGTTTTTTTCCTCAGAGAGGGTTTTCCACCAGAAAATATTTGTGTCCTCTTATGTGCATGTTTTCCTTTTTTGATTATTTATGGTGCTTTATATGATGATTTTTCATGTTTTGATACATTTATTTCATGCTCATTTCATAAGCATAATTGATGAATTATTGAATCTGGTGTTTTGTTAAAAATAATTAAATGTTAATTAAATCCTATTACTTCTGATTCACTCCCCCTCTCAGTAGTAAGGACATTTCCAACACTAAATTACCTATGTCTAGTGGGAATGAGTGAATATCAGCTTTTGGTTGTCAATTTTGGACCCAGAACCCTTATCAAGTGTTGGGAGACAACAACGCGATTCATGATATTCATCCACCTATGTCTTACCCCCTTCACGAGTTTCTCCTCATTACTAAATTTTTCACTGGATGATGCAGGATTTTAACCAACCTAAAAGACAACTTCTATGTTTAAGGATGAAACAACCATGGTGAATTATGTGTTACCTACCCCCGTGGTCCTAACTTGAACTATAAATTATCATGTAATCCCTAGGGGGAATTTAATGTGTTCAAGTTAAGGTTGTTTTTAGAGATTATTTGCTTCACTTAGGGTGTGAAAAAAATGTAAGTTCAAAGAGACTAAGTACAAATATTACAAAAGAGGATACCCTGTATACCAAGTCTAAGTGAGCTTAGTATGGAATGAAGGTGTGTGCAAGTGAAATTGTGAACATACAAAGTGTGAATTGCAATGATGTGGATATGTGGTGATCCTTTACAATTACCCTAATTACACTATGTGATGTTTGCTCCTTGCAAGAAAAGAAAAGATGTGTGGATAGTGGGCCACTTACTCTTTCCTCATTATGTTATGTCAGCATATAGGGAGTTGGAAAAATTATTGGTTTGAGAAATATTTCAGATACCCCCACAGATTCACCATAAGGGTGCAAGGGGGGAGTGCCATCTTTATTTCTTTACTAACACCAACTCTTAGTCTCAAAATAAAATGAAATAATGGTTTTTGTTAGCAAACAAGTAAAAAATATGTGTGGATTTAGGGCCACTTACTTTCCTTCTAGTTAAGCTAACTATGGCGTGAATCGGAATGAACAAAACAAGTAAAAAAGATATGTGGATTAGGGCCACTTACTTTCCTCCTAGTTAAACTATGTTTGTGTGAAAAATTTCCGAGTAAAAGATAAGCAATTTCTTTGCTTGTAATGGTTAATAAAGAAAATTGGTTAGTAGTGATGGTGTGTGCAAAGTGAATAGTGGACATGTATACCAAGTGTTTGAATTGTAAGTATGTGGATATGTGGTGATCTTTTACAGTTCCCCTAATTACACTACTTGGTGTTTATTCCTTGCAAAAGAAAAGATGTGTGGATGATGGGCCACTTATTTTTACTAATTATGCTATGTAAGCATATAGGGAGATGGAAAATTAGTGATTTGGGAAACATTATATTTCCATTACTAACTAAATTGAATTAACTGTAGAAATGACAAGAAATTTGCTATTGCTAATAAAATCAAATTGAAATCAAGAGATAGATATTTCCTTTACTATTTTGTGGAAAGGAAACCACATGATAGAAACACATGCAACCATCAAAACACAAGGAAAAAAATGATTTTACAGGGGAACCCAACTGAGAAAAACCCTTCCACTGCTTTACATTAATTTAGATGAAAGTATGGATCAATTACAATGCCTTGCTTCAATCCTGAAGCACATCCTACACTGCAATTTCAATCTCCTACTCACTGAACTCCTTTGACAAACACTTAACTAAAATAGGCCTCTTGCGCAATCCTTGAGGAAATTAACCCCTAAAAACTAGGAGAATTCCTTATTTCCTTGTGCAGATATTGAAGGAATTAATCACCTGGTCCAATGCAAAACTAGTACACTCAACTAGTATACAACAATAAATAAAATTATGCCTTTTCCCTCCATTCAACTAGGCAATTCGAATTCCATGCATGACTGGGTCTATTTTTAGTAAATAAATTAGTTAATTGAGAGATCAGTGAGTTAACAACAGTTCTACTACTCAACTAAACTACTACTAACTCTATTCTAGACTAGAGCTCAGATAAGCGAGTTTAACTAGCAATAACTCCACTAGATTTCTATATTCTAGCAACTAACCCATGCACATCTCTACTTCTAGACTACAAAATCGAATTTACTGATTTAACTAGGAGACAAGGACATGTCACTCTAGCTAAACGCAATCCAAGTCATCCTGCTGAGGAAATCAAATTTCTCCATTTGACTAAGGCACAAGTCAAATGGAGCCTTTTCTTGCTACAATTCTAATATTAACTAACTTGATAATTAAAATCTTCCAAAAGAACCATTCAAATATATGTATACTTACTTTTTAATATGCATTTTCTTAATATTTACTCAACTTAGGCATGTTGATGCCTAGAACAAATCAGAATCACATGAAACCATTATAAATTATGCATATGGACAAATAAATTTCATCAAACCAAGCCATTGAAATAGCTCAAATTTGTTGCTTATGTGTAAAGCATGATTTAACTTCAAGGGGTGCCAAAATTGAGAACACCCAATAGAGGAGCACACACATGGATAGAATGAGTGCGCTGTATCATTCAAGATATAGGGTTGATGCCTTTCCTTATAGCTAACAACCAAAATATGGTTTGATTCCTTTCTTTATAACTAACATCCAAATATTTTTAAAAATGAATTGGCTACTTTGGATTGATGTATTTGGCGAGTGGAAAATTATAATATTTCAAGAACAATAATCAAGTATTTGGACAACAAATTATGTCTAAAGTTGTCAAACAATTTTATGAAAAGCTAAAAATTATTTTATAAAAGGTTATTAGAGAATAAAAGTATATTAAAAGGATTAAAGTCTTATAATTTGTACAGGTAATTTTTCCTCAAAATTTGAAATGTTTCTATAGTAATGAAAACATTGTTCAATAATATCTTTTTTTATCATATGCCATTTGAGTTATCATCATGAAAAGTGTATAATCATTTGAGTCAAGTTATCCAACTTTATGTAATCCAAATACTAAAATGATTATACACTTTTCATGATGATAACTCGAATGGTATATGATAAAAAAATATTATTGAACGATGTTTTCATTGTTATAGAAAGATTTCAAATTTTGATGATTACATGTTTATACACTTAGTACACTTGATTACATGATTATACACTTATATATTTCATGATTACATGTTGAGAAACAATTAGATGAAAATAAACATCAGATTTTCACAATCTAAGAAGATTAACATTGTAAACATTTAGAATATCATAAATATGTGCATGCTAATTTATTTATTTAGCATTTATAATATATGAAATTAGTATTGATTAATCACATGTGTCTTCCTTGGAGAATTGTAGTTATATGCAATAATAGACTTCTTTTGTGAAAGCATGAATATGCACTAAACTTTGTATGTCTTTAAAAAACATGTTCTCTAAAAATTCTCATAACCTCATGCTGATTGAAAGAAGAAACTTGTGAGGTTTTCAAAGGTAGGGATCATCATTTAGGATTCAAGGAACCATTATATTATGATGATGGATGTCACAAAAATTTAATGTTTTTATATGTTTAACAAAGAATGTCTTCTCCACATGCACATCAGAAGGAGTGATACTCTTGCTCCTTCTAGATCTTGACACATTTTATCTCTTTTAACACATACAAGGATATCGAGCTTCACCAAAACTAATGTTTATAGGTTTTTGAGCACCTATGTGAAAAACCTTTTTTCTAATACCTCTTGTAAATATTTCCATGAATTGTAATTCATGTAAATAATATATGGAAATGTAACAATTTTCTTTGGTTAAATCACATCCTTAGTTTTTGTGGGTTACCCGCAACCATTACAATTCGAAGGTAGCTCACAATTTGCATGAATTTAAGTGGTTTCCGATTTGTCATGAACCTCTAATCACACCTAGTGATTTTTCTTTAGTTGTTGCATCTCAATTTTTAACTACATGTTATTACTTTCAATGCTTATTTGATCTTAGTTCTATTGTTTCATTCTCCATATTTTTCTTGTCTTAAATCATATTTCCTAATGCTTACAATATGGAGTAGGTAATATTTGAAGTGAGACAAATAATTACCTGTATTTGCATTAATTCGTTGAATTGGATAATCTTCTTGTTCTCTCATTGTCTGTCATCTTTACCTCATCATTTCTTTGGCTTTTTCTCAAACCTCCACTATGCTTGGAACTTTCTCTCCTTTTCAAGATCGAATTCTCGAATTTCCATGTTTGCTCTCAATTTTTGTGTAATTTACATGTTGTGTTATGATTTCCGTGAATGAACGTTTTCTGTAATTTTTCTATAAATGAACATTCGTCTTTTTTTTCCCGAGTTGCCACAAGAGCTTAACCAAGCTCCTAGGTCCATAGCCTCCTGTTGATGGTTTTGGATACTGCAAACACACAGGAGGCTTCCTCGATGTGAAGTCCCAATTATAACTCATGTCGTTTGGAGTATGAGCCCCATCTAGAGTATCAACTTGGGCACTATAACTGTAATGTTCGCTTAGGTTTTGACGGATAACATAAGGTATTATATACATAAACCTTGAATAAGAAAGTAAGTTGACATTATGAAACACTAATTGTTATGTGTAAAAGAGACCTTCACGAGTGGGAGATGAAAGTGAGTCTCTTGAGGGAAGTAATAGTACTTGTTAGAAAATTATATATTACAGAGCAATGGAACACATAAAATATTGCAAAAACATAAACACAAAAAATACATAAAACAAGAGAGAGAGACAGATATACGTGGTTCACCCAATTTTGGCTACATCCATGGAGAAACAACCAGTTCTTCCTTTTATATTATCCTTCAAAATGAAGAGATACAACCTAAAATCGATCCGCTGTAATTTCCTCTTTGTTCTCACACATTCTCCTCTTTCTTTCTCGCTCAGAATACACATATCTCTAGACGCAATACAATTCCCTCATATATAGTGATGGGTTGCCTTCTATGGAAAAAGAACCATAAATTAAACATAATTTATATTGTCATATCATCTACCTAATGAATGGCATAGATTGACTACAAAATTACAATATTTTACAAAGCAATTTCACATCTATTTTTAGCTTCAAGGGCGTTGCCCTCAAACCCCCACCAGGGGGGGCTCTAAAAATTGTCGTCGCCGCCCCCCCCGTGGCAGCGAAAAAATGGGCAGCGTTTCCACCCCATTATAAAATGGGGTCTAATGTGCTGATAACTCTGAATAAAGAAGATAATCAGGTTACGCACCTAACAGTGCTAACCTAAGAGAGACACATGAGGGCATTAAAATATTCATTAGAAAAATAGTTCACATAATTATTATTAAAGAGAATACAACACACATTCAACAATATGAGTGCCAAAGCCACTAAAATAGTTCAATTACTTCAGTACATATGAACACAACATATATCGTAAATATCCTAAGAATAGTCCTAAAACATTTGCGTAAAACATGAAAATGTGTTGACTCATTGAATTTCAATTAGGTGAAAGATCCAAGTACACAGTTACAATGATGAGGCACTATTCCCAGTAGTGCAACATTAAGTCACTTCTTGTTTCTCTAAAGAATATTTTTCTCTCCTATGCCAAGTAGATAATCCAAGACTAGCTCTCTGAAGCTTAAGCCTCCAAAAGGCTTTTGCTTGAGTTATGAGGTTGCTTTTATAAAAATAGGAATGACCTTTCATACCCTCTTGACTCTTGGTTTACCCTCATGACTCTTGGAATTCTAATATGTTCGTTGAACTTCTAAAGAACTCTTGAACTTGTAAATGACCTTTAGACTTCTCCATGTGACTTTTGGACTTCTTTACAACACTTTCATCCATATATGACTATGTGACTCTTCATATTCCACATATGACTCTTGTACTTCCACACATTACATTTTTTCATTATCCCTTTAATAATTACATCATTACATTCAACATGATGTGGCATGACACATGGACACACATTGAAAAATATGATATGATTACACTTGTACCGGTTACAGCTTGAAAATGATGCCATGCACTTCACGATGAGGAGGAAATGACAAGTTGTCTTCCATGTTGCTTCATCTTGCATTATTGATGGTAGACCTGATCTATGCTTCATTTTCAAGAAATATGCACTTTGTTGCTTATCTTCACCCTTCAAAGGGTTTTGGATGAACTTTGGAATCCTTTGAGCCATCATGCAATGCATTCTTTCTGTTTCGGTGCAAGCTCAAGGATTCAAAATGTTCTTGTGCGCTCAAGAAAGAGAGAGAGAGAGAGAGAGAGAGAGAGAGCTCAATGGCATAGGCTACAAGTCTGAAGCATGAAGAGAAGTCATTCACGGGTTTGAGATGCATTTGTGCACTCAAAGGGACAAGGGAGGGCGCAAGGGCACACACCGAAGGAACAAAGAATCAGACTTTGAGCCTTCCCAATGTTCTTATGCAATCAAGAGGAACTAGGAGGGCATATGGTGCATAAGAGAAGCATGAAGGGGAAATCACTCATTGGTTTAGGGTGTGCTAGTGTGCTCGAGGAGGGCGAAATTCTTCGAGTCAAAGGAGTGTGCTCAAGAGGGAAGGATGAAGGCATCATGCTTTGTGATTGTGCCATTCACCCCTAAGGGAAGAGGGAAGGATGAAGGCTTCATGCTTCGTGATTTCACCATGCGCTTTAAGGGAAGAGGGAAGCATGAATGATTTATTCTTTTTTACTACACCATATGCTCAAGAGGAGACAAGGTTTCTTGCTTTTTTTAAGTGTGCTTCATTGTTTTGAAGTGCGCTTAGGCTTGGGAGGGCACAATTCTCTCCAAAAATGGTTTCTTGTTCATTTGGAATGTGATTTTTAGTGAGGGAGGTAGCAAAAGGCTATGTCACTTATCCTAGGAAATATTATTGCACTGTGAGAGGGAGGAGACCTCATAAAAAACTTAGTGCACAAGTATGGGAATAAAATATACATCAATGAGGTTCATGAATAAGTTGTTCTAATCACCTAGTAAGAGGGATAATGACTCTACAACTTGCACTGAGTAGGAGGACCAAGAAGAGCTCTCAAAATGGCTAAGTGTGGAACCAACAAAGTAGGAGAAATAAATGCATCCTAACATGACTCAAACATGGATCACACACATAAATGTCATTAATAAAAGCAAACAGAATGCACAATACTCATGAACATTAATTACACCTTGAAATGACAGCCAAGTGACACCTATTTTTAAGTGCGACAGTTGAGACAACACATTACAACACTTACAATACAAGTTACGACATAAGTGACGACTATGACCAAAAGATGGGCTAAGTTGTAAGAATGTGCCTAGTGCATATTCCAATGATATCTTGTACCATGTAATACAAAAGGGTGTGCCAAAACTAACTTTGTTGATACGAAAAGGTGTGACCTATGAAGGAGTAAAAACAACAAAAGTGACACCTGTGATGGGAGGAAAACATGAATGAAACACTTGCAAAATGTGAAGGAAATTGAGGGTGACAGATGCCAAAGTGAATATAACATGAAAAAAACACTTAATAATTGAAAGAAAGAAAAAGATACGATTGCAAACGTAAAGGCGACACTTGTGAAAGTGACGGTGTGCAAAAGCAACAATTAAGAAAACTCACCGAACTAAAGGTATAATTACAATCAAAGTGAGGGAGATTGTCACTAGAAATTTTGCACTAACTGTCAACATGAGCTGACCATTGCATCTACGCCATCTTGATGAATATGCTATGCTTGTTCGAGCTTGCATAAAGGAAGTGTGTTTATGAATTCATTGCAGATTGGGCATGTGTGAGCAAGTGACTTGGCAGTTAAAACTTTGAGACGAAGACTTGAACACTTTACAAAACATCAATCAAAAATGAGGTAACCATAGAGCGAAAAATTGTGAGATCCTCAATAGGCTCCCAAATTCAAGTGTGGGCAAAAGTTTGGAGGGTGTTGATTGTAGCGTCAACACTTGGCGACACACTGGTAGAACTCCATATTCTCTGTTTAGGATTAATTATCTAAGTGTAAGGTATTATTCCTTCATGAAGTATTGATTTCGTGTATAGATTACCCTAGTCTTGCTACTTATCTTGGTTAAATATACAGTCCCTTATATTCTTTGCTTAGTTTGAAACACATCAATATAAGACAAGTCATGCCTCGACTACTTCAATAGGGGAGAAAGACAGTAAGTATACAAATATTTTAAGCACATTCCTCGGTGTTACTCCACTGCTAGAGAGCCTGGACAATACCTTGATGGAGTCACCTCAAGAGAACACAAGCATCGCTTCACTACCAATGAGCATGAACAATACCATGGTGAAGTTGCTTACTCCACATCTTTGCGCAGGAAACTTTTCTCTTATTTCACCCTTTATTTATTTTATTTACAGAACTATGCTTATGAAATTATTTATTTACCAGGTTAGAAGAGGGATCCCGACTTATTGAGAGCATGGGAGGTTGTTCCTTGTTGAAGGGATTTGAAGATAATCAAAGTTATATTCTTGTTTTAAAGTTTTTCTCCTTTCCTTTCTCTACTTGGCCGATTTGATAGGTCAAAACGCCATTCAATAAAAGGTTGAGTCAAGAATGAAGGTCCTAATAAAGATACGAGATTTGTAGTTTGACCAAAGGCTTCCTATATGGAATGAATCGTATTTTCCATTTCGACATCATTGACTTTAAAGATATGTAACCCAAAATAGAGAAGAGGTAACAGATAAGCCAATCATCACTCATCATCACAATTTCCCTTTTCAAGCTTTGCCACATCATTTTTTGAGTCGAACAAGAGCATATTTCATGAGAATTATTATTAAGAAAACATGAAAGAAAATACATAACAAAACAAAGAAGTAAGGAAAAAATAAAACTGACATGTAAATCAACATGCATAATAGAGAACGCAAAACAAACACAAAGACTAGATGGATAGAAAGAAAGATGGTGGATGCAATGCAAGGGAAACTAAATTCAACTAAGCCTACTCCTAACTAACCAGCTAGAAAGTCAAGGCTAAATGTAATGATAATTTCAATGAAGCCACCATTATTCCTGGCCTACAATCACAAAGATAAAGGAAATTAAAACTAATATATAATAATGTGTAGCAAGAAAGATAGAAGCTTGAACATTTTGCACAAAACATAGAAGGCCTTTATTAAAGGAGAAAGATGTGTCATATCACCTAACTTTACCCAACATGATACCTTACCTTCTCGATGAAAACCATAATTAGACAAACCTTGATGGCTTCTTTTGAATGCACCTGTATCTGCATTGTTTTTCCTAACCAACATTAAGAAAGATTGAAACTTGTTTCTAATGAATGGGCTTGCTAAGTAGGATGCCTCCAACTGATTATAGATTGGATCATGAAAATATAAAACATCCTCTTGAAAAACCTGAAATCCTTGAAAATATAATTTCTCAATTACTGGCATGGAATTAGGATGAGAATCTTGTACAAGAAAATGTATCTGATCATATTCAGAAGGTTTGTCAAGATAGCGAGGACCTGACATAACCATCAGTGAAGGTTGATGTGCCTCAACTGCTTAACAAGTATCTAAAAATTGAGAAGATAGACCATAAAGATCAATTGGTGTAAAACAACCATCATTAGGTACACTAGTGGGAAAATTATCAATTGAATGACAATTATTGGAAAAGGAAACATGATTAGAAGGATTGATTAAGGCATAAGATTTTCATCTAGGAGACAACAATGATAGTGTTGGGCGTGGAGCCTTATTATCTTCTTTATTCACAGGTATCACTGCGTTGGACCCCAGTTCCTAATAGGGCGGAAGCGCTGCTTATTTAATTGTCATCAAGGGGGTCTAGTGGGGGAAACAACAATTTTATGCCCCCCCCTGAGTGAGGGTTTGGGGGTAGTTCCCTTAAAGCTAAAAATATATGTAAAATTGACTTGTAAAATACTATAATTTCATAGCCAATCTAAGCCATTCATTAGGCATATTATATGATGGTAGAATTTATGTTTAATTTAGGGTTTTTTCCCCAGAAGGAATCCCCTTTCTATATATGAGAGAATTGTATTATGATTGTGTATATCTGTATTCTAAGTGAGAAAAAGAGAGGAGACTGTGTGAGAGAGAAGAGGAAATTACAACGGATCTGATGTAGGTTGTATTTCTTCATTTGATGGATAATATGAAAGAAAGGGCTAGCTGTTTCTCCGTGGACGTAGCCCAAACAGGGTGAACCACATATATCTGTGTCTCTCTTGTTTTTGCATTTTTTTTGTTTGTGTTTTTGCAATATTTTATGTTTTCCATTTCTCTGTAATATAATTTTCTAATAGATAGATCAGTTTAAACAATTTACAAATGATTTGAATCAAATAATTTTCTTCCTCATATGTTGAATGTGACAAACCATCTACTTGTGAGTGGCTATAAAATGGACTGACATCATACTCATTAAAAAGGAATGCCAATATGGCAAACACATGAAATCAGTTGAGGTGTTTATTTGAATTGGATCATTATATTGTTGGAATCCATCTCGATGCATTTGGAGTGGAAAAAGTGGAGGAATCAGCTCACAGGACTGTTTTTATCGGCGGGACCCAGTTTGACAAAACAGGGTCTAAAACATTCCAGGAACGTTTTGAGGCATCAAATGATGTTTTTTGGGGGTAAAAATTTTCCACTTTGGCACACAACTTTTCATGTTATTCTACACATATATACCTTTCCAATGGTGCAAGAAGCATGTCAATCGGAGTTCGTTTGCAAAAGTTAGGCCACTCAGTAGTTGACCTTCCTGTTTTCACACTTATAGTTTGGGAAGATGTCATGTCAGCACCAATTTTTCATGGAAAATGGCTAGCCACATGTTTCTGATGTAAAATACTCTATAAGAGTATATATTGTAACTCTATTTAGCAGTTGATGTAGTCAAAATTAACCACTAGTAGGCTATCGAACTATGTATAACTAGGCCACTAGGAGGAAGAGGCATTCCATTCTTTCAAGAGAATTTTGTTCCATAGCTGAGCAAAGATAGCCAGGAGAAATAGGAGGTAAAGAAAACATAGAGGATATATACATTCTAACAGCCCATGGGCCATAAACATTACTTATTTCTACATGCAGTAATATTTCCAGACAAAGAAAGAGAGTGAAGTGGCCTCACTTTCCAGCTGGGTTTTCTCCCGAAAGGGTTTCCCAGAGAGCATATCTTACGTCTTGTGTGTGTGTTTGAGCTTATTTTTTCATTCTATAATTTTCTGAATAATTTCCTTTTGTATGTATGCACTAATTACAGTAAAATCTACATATCTAAACATTAAATAAAACTGTAATAATGTAGAATCTCACATTTTTAATATAATATTATTAGATATGTTGTAATGAATTGTCTAGTGGAATATCCATGGTAGTTTATAGATCATTTGGTATCAGAGCAGTTTTATTTGGGTATTTTGTGGAGATTGGAAGGATCTAGATCAGCGGGGCTGAAAATCCTAAAACCCTAATCATGGGTGACGAATTTGTAAACGAACCTCGTCATCCTGTAGAGGTGAGGTTTTCACGGCTTGAACAACAAGTCATAGATATAAATTGCAATGTAAACCTCCTCATGGTGGCCCTAAGCAATAAGATGGGGATATTTGGAGAACATGGGGGTTTGAATGCAAAGGAAAAATCAAAACGGGGATCAAAAGATCTGGGAGAAACAAAGGACTCGTTGAAGAAAGGACCCAAAAAAGATTAATCTGGTTCGAGTGTCGTGAATCAATCCTTGTTCAAAATGGAAGAAAAAGTTGATATCAAGTCGTACCATGGTGAGATCAATGCTCTGAAGCTGAATTAATGGTTGTAGCAACTGGAATTGAATTCCAGCATCCATCAGATCAAGGAAGGGCAAAAGATCTCATTCATGTGACTAAAATTAGAGGGCCATGCCCTAACTTGGTGGGAGAGCCACACAGAAACCCTGAGGTGGGAGAGAGAACCTCCAGTGATTAAGTGGGAGGCTTTCAAAACCCTCATTAAGGCACAATTTTATCCCATTGGGTACGTGGAGGACTAGTGGATCTAGTGGCATTACTTTAGGCAAAAGTCGTGCCAAAGTGTGCAAAAGTACGCCACAAAATTAAAAAAGATGGCTATAATGATGGGTATCTCTCCAAAGAACCTAGATGTACTCCTCAAGTATTTGTGGGGTTTGCATCACCATCTGCATGAGCAAGTGATGTTTTTCAAGCCCAAATCGTTGGACGAGGCTTGTGTACAAGCACAATACTTAGAGAACATAGGCCCGAGAAGAGTGAAATCAAGTGGATCGAAGAAGAAGGAGAAACAAGAAGCTTCTAAGGAGGGGAAGAAGAAACAAAAAGGGGGGAAAGATAAGAAGATGATAGCCACAATGCACCAGTGCAAAGATCCTAGTAACCACTGCAACCACTACAACATTGATGGACATACATAGGAGAAGTGTTAGAAGTTGCATATAGAGCTAAACCTAAAGAACAAGAAGAAAGATAATAAGAAGAGTCTCATGGCCACAGATTCGAGAAACCAAGTTGAAAGAATCTCAGACGTGGATGAGAAGATAATTTGTACATCAGTGCAAAAGGAGGTGAATATGAGTATCTTTCAACAACATGAAGAGAAACAAATGACCAAAATCTTCCATATAAATATAGAAGTCAAGAAAATAAAGATTGATGCTCTATTTGACTCATGATCACAGGTGAATCTCATTGTAGCAGAGATGGTTAAGAAGTTGGAGCTAGAAGTTTGTGACAATCTAAACCCATATCCACTAGGATGGGTAAATAAGGATGCAGAGCTGAAGGTAACAAAATAGTGCAAAATTAGATTTTCTATCAATGTTGATTTTATTGATGAAATAGATATGGATGTGAGTCCCCTTGATGTATGTGGAGTCGTGTTTGGGAGTCCATACATGTACATGCATGATGTAATATTCATGAGGATAGCTAACTAGTACCGACTCATCAAGGATGGAAAATTGTTCATCATCAACGCTCAAAAAGGCAGGTCGAAAATTTCATTGGTAAGTACCAAACAAGCCAAGAAATTGATCAGTTCCAGCAAGAAGTATATTTTATTGTTTTTAAGAGAAAGTCAGTCTAAAGAGGAGTCAATAAGAGGCAAGGCATCCCTAGAGGGGTGTAGTAAGAAATAGAAACAACAATTGGAGGAGTTGTTACAGGCATACAAGGATGTGTCTTGAGAGCCTAAAAAGTTACCACCTAAGAGAGAAGTGGAACACGAGATCCAACTATTTCCAGAATCCCCATTGCCAAAATTGGGTTGTATAGGCAGTCTATTATATAAGCAAGTAAGGTGAAGAAACATTTGCAACCACTGTTGGAACAGGGTGTCATTCGACCAAGTACATCACCATGTGGGTCACCCATCATCATCGTGCCAAAGAAGGATGGGGCTTGGCAGATGTGTATAGATTACAGGGCATTGACTAAAATCATGCTCAAGAGCATATACCCATTGCGTAGGATAGATGATTTGTTGGATCAGTTGCAACAAGAAAAATACTTCACCAATTTGGACTTGAAGTCTAGATATCACCAAGTTAAAGTCAAAGAAGAAGATACATGGAAGACCACCTTTAAAACCAAGCAAGGTTTATATGAGTGGTTAGTCATGCCATTTGGCCTATGTAATGCACCAGCTACATTTACGATATTAATGAATGATATACTACACCCTTTTATAGATTCATTTGTTATTGTTTATTTGATGATATACTGGTATATAGTTCTACCTTGGAGGAGCATATTTCATATTTTGCGCAGGTGCTGAAAACATTGAAGAAGAACCAATAGCTAGCAAATCTCAAGAAGTGCGAGTTTGCACAACAATATTTGGTGTATCTGGGGTATGTTGTCAATGGAGGAGAGTTGAAGATATATCCTTCCAAGATGGAGGCCATCATGAAATGGTCGATGCCTACTAATGTTTCTGAGGTCAGGAGTTTCATTGGGGCAACACAATACCTGAGGAAATTCATATCCTCATTTTCAGCAGTAGTAGCACTGCTCCATGCCATAACAACAAGTTGCAAGAGTTTCCAATGCGGAAAAGGTCAACAGTCGGCTTTCGAGGAATTAAAGAAGAAGATCAGTCAAGCACCAGTTATAGAATTACCAAACTTGTAGCGGCCTTTCGAAGTGGAGATGGATGTGAGTGGGTATGTTATTTTTAGAAAATTATATTTTACAGAGCAATGGAACACATAAATATTGCAAAAATATAAACACAGAAAATGCATAAAACAAGAGAGACACAGATATACGTGGTTCACCAATTTGGGCTACATCCACGGAGAAACAACCAATCCTTCCTTTTATATTATCTAGCAAACTGAAGAGATAAAACCTACAACAGATCCATTGTAGTTCCCTCTTCTCTCTCACTCAATCTCCTCTATCTTCTCGCTTAGAATACAGATCTACATAGACGCAATACAATTCCCTCATATATAGCGAGGGGTTGCCTTCTAGGGAAAAAAACCCTTAAATTAAACATAACTTCTCATCAGTAATCTCGCCTAATGAACAACCTAGATTACTTACAAATTAAACATTTTACAATGCATTTACATCTATTTTAGCTTCGGGGGCGCCGGGGGGGGGGGGGGGGGCTCCCAAAGGTCGTAGCCACCCCCCCTGGACCCCCCCTGGACCCCCCCTATAGTGTATATTTTATGGGTGGTGTTTCCGCCACATTACGAACTGGGGTCCAATGTGGCGATACCTCTAAATAAGGAAGATAATTAGGCTCCACACACAACAATCTCCCACTTGGAGACTGATTATAACAACTCCACCGCTGCTTCATTCGCTAGACAATGACTCCACTTTGGACCTAGTTGTTTCTCATCTTCTTCATCATACTTGAAGACCAATTGAATCTGAGCAGATTCTCAGTTTCTCCCTGGTTACAACTTTTGTTAACATATCTGCAGGATTCTGGCTAGTGTGTATCTTTTCCAGCTTCCATTTTCCATCTTCCAATGCTGACCGTATGAAATGGTACTTAAGATGTATATGTTTAATCTTGGAATGAAATGCAGAGTTCTTTGCAGGATGTATGGCACTCTGGTTGTCATTGTATAACCTGCCCAACTCCTGCTTCTGACCCAATTCATCCATAAACCTTTGTAACTAAATCATTTCTTTACTAACATCTGTAGCAGCAACATACTCTGCTTCCATTGTTGAGAGTGCAACAACACTTTTTAGTTTTAAAACCCAATTGACAATTGTTCCACCTACAGTAAACACATACCCTGTTGTGCTCCTCCTGTTATCTCTATCACCCGTCATATATGCATCAACATATTCTTGTAGAGCAATGTTTGAACCACCAAAGCATAATGCTTGATTTGTGGTACCTCTCAAATACCTGAGAATCCACTTCACCGCCATCCAATGTTCATTTCCTAGATTTTTCATGTACCTACTTACAACTCCCACTGCATGTGCAATATCAGGCCTTGTGCAGACCATTGCATACATTAAGCTTCCAACTGCTGATGCATATGGAACTTTAGACATATAATCCATGTCTTCTTGAGTCTTTGGGCACATTTCCTTACTAAGTTTGAAATGGCTAGCAAAAGGTGTACTAACTGGTTTTGCACTGTGCATATTAAATCTTTTCAACGCCTTTTGTATGTACTCATTCCAAGACAATTTTAATTTGCGATTTTTCCTGTCTCTAGTTATTCTCATACCAAGGATTTGTTTTGTAGCTCCCAAATCCTTCATTGCAAATGAATTTGCCAATTTTCTTTTGATCACATTTATTTCCTGCACGTTAGACCCTGCAATAAGCATGTCATCTACATACAATAACAATATAATATGGCTACCATCATTTTGTTTTTCAGATAAACACAATGATCAGAGTGACATCTAGTATAACCTTGTTCAAACATAAACTTGTCAAATTTTAGATACCACTGCCTTGGAGCCTGTTTTAAGCCTTAAAAGCTCTTCTTCAACCTGCACACTAGTTTCTCCTTCCCTTTCACTTCATATCCTTGTGGCTGCTGCATATATATCTCTTCCTCCAAATCCCCATGGAGAAAGGTTGTCTTTACATCTAACTGCTTAAGATGCAAATCTTCAACTGCAACTAGACTTAAAATAGTTTTGATTGAAGTCATTTTAACAACAGGAGAAAATATTTCATCAAAATCAATACCTTTCTTCTGTGCAAACTCCTTCACCACAAGTCTAGCATTGTACCTCTGTTTTCCTCCATCTTCTTCCTTTGGCCTGTAAACCGATTTATTCTTCAATGTAATTTTTACTGTAGGCAATCTCACTAAGTCCCAAGTCTGGTTATGCATTAAGGATTCCACCTCTTCTTCCATGGCTACCTCACACTTCTTCCTGCTTTCAACCTACATTGCTTCTTCATAACATTCGAGTTCACCAGAATCAGTCAAAAATAAATAATATAATGAAGGAGAGTATTGTTCAGGGGGTCTACTTATCCTGGTAGATCTTCTAACACCACTTTCAAGTGTTTGGGGTGCCTGTTGCGTTGTGGTAGTTGTTGTTGTTGTGGTTGTTGATTATTATTATTTTCAAGCACCTTTACTTTTTTAGTGATTTCATCAAGGACTACGTATTCCTTGTTTTCTTTTTCCTGTTTCTTTTCCTGCAACTGATTCTTATACAAGACCTTTTCATTGAATATTACATCTCTGCTCCTAATTATTTTGTGATTTTCGTAATCATATAAGCGATAACCAAAATCATTAACACCATATCCAATAAAGGTACATTTATTTGACTTTGCCTCAAGATTTGTTCTATTTTCTTTAATATGGACAAAGGCCTCACAACCAAAAGGATTTAAAAAAGAGTAGTTTACCATTTTACCTATCCGTGCTTCCTCTGGAACACCACCATCCAACGAACTTGAAGGCCCTCTATTTATTAGATAAATAGCAGTATCTACAGCATCTGCACAAAATTGTAAAGGCAATCCTGCATGCAATCTCATGCACCTTGCATGCTCCATGATTGTTTTGTTCATCCTTTTTGACACACCATTTACTTTTGTTGTTCTTGGAACTGTCTTCTCTCTGCAAATTCCATGCTCTGAATAGTACCTATCAAACTCTTTGTTGCAATATTCACCTCCATTGTCTAATTTGAGAGACTTCAATTTCTTTCCTGTCTCAATCTCGACCAAAGCTTTCCATTTCTTGAAAGTATCAAATACATCATATTTATTCTTAATACAATAAATCCAAGTTTTTCTAGTTGCATCATCAATAAAAGTAACATAATAACGAGAGCCACCGAGAGATGATACCTGAGCAGGTCCCCATACATCTGTATGGACAAGCTCTATTTTTTCACTCTTCCTTTCTTTCCCAACTCTGAGAAATCTGACTCTCTTCTGTTTTCCATAAATGCGATTCTCACAGAAGTCCAAATCAACATTATTCAAACCTGGCAACAAATTCCTTGAGTGAAGAATTTTCATCCCCTTTTCACTCGTGTCTGAGCCTATGATGCCATAATGCTACATCTGCTCCTTTGGAAGTTAAAGCATTAACAAAGTTAGAAATACCATTGCATAAATACAATGTACCAACCTTTTTGCCTTTTTCTATTACCAGGGCTCCTTTGGTAACCTTCCAAGCTTTATATGTGAAATTTGTCACACAACCTTCACCGCCTAACAACCCTGTTGAAATCAAAATTTTCTTTAGATTTGGAACATGCTTTACTTCCTTTAGTAGCCATTGGTTTCCATTTTGTTGTTTTACAAGAACCTTACCCATTCCAAAAATTTTACAGGGTCTATCATCACCCAAATGAACTTGTCCAAAATCTCCTTGAACATAATCATGAAAGTATGTCTTATTAGGTGTGGCATGGAATGAGGCCCCTAAATCTACCACCTAGGAATCAGTAATATTTTCAAAAGAAAGAATCAAAGCATCTTGTAACACCTCATTTGTCACATTTTCTTCATGATTGTTTTGTTGTTGTGCATCTCCTTCTTTTCCTTTCTAAGATCTACAGTCTTTCGTTAGGCATCCTTTCTTTCCACATTTCTAGCACACTATCCCCGATCTAGACTTGGATCTGCCTTTCTTTGATTTAATGTGATATCCTGAGCTCTTTCCTCTTTTCATTTTTCTTCCCCTAGACTCTGCACTCAAAGCATTACTCGATGTATCACCAGAGTTTTTCCGTCAAATTTGCTCGCTAAGGATAGCACCAATAACATCATCAAACTTTAAAGTACTAGATCCAAAAACAAAGTTACTAATGGTGATTACTAAACCATTCCAACTTTCTGGCAATGAGCATAAGAATAACAGAGTTCTAACTTCATCATCAAAGTTTACCACTACATAACATAACTGACTTGTAACAATATTAAAATCATTTAAATGGTCTACAACAGATCCACCTTCCGACATCTTCATATTAAATAATCGTTTCATAAGAAATACCTTGTTTGAGGCCAAGGGTTTTTCATATAGTTTCTTCAATGCCTTAATCAAACCCTCTGTCGTTGTTTCCTTCGAAATGTTGAAGGCGACCGATGCTGTGAGGCATAACCATACTATTTCGAGTGTCTTTCTATCAAGAAGGTTCCATTCTTCATCTGTCATACCTGTCAGCATCTTTGTTTTTCTGCCCAATGGTAGGTACAGATCTTTCTGATACAGATAATCTTCCATCTGCATCTTCCACAGCGAGAAGTTTTGGCCGTTAAATTTCTCGACCCTAGACTTACCATCTTCTGCTATTGCTCCCACTTGAACCAGAAACCTTTCTTTCTTGTGAGTTTATCAGCCAAATAGACCTTAGGCTCTGATACCAGTTGTTATAAAATTATATATATTACGAAGCAATGGAACACATAAAATATTGTAGAAATATAAACACAGATATACGTGGTTCACCCAGTTTGGGCTACGTCCACCCCTAACAACCAGTCCTTCCTTTCTATTATCCAGGAAAATGAAAAGACACAACCTACAGTAGATCCACTATAATATCATCTATTTTCTCACATAGTCTCACCTCTTTGTTTCTCGCTTACAGAATACACATCTATATTACATAGCCTCAAATACCATGCCCTCATATAAAGAGAGGGTTTGCCTTCTAGGGAAAAAAACCCTAAACTAAACATAAGTTCTACCGTCAGATCATCCACCCAATGAATAGCCCAAATTGCCTAAAAATTACTATACTTTTACAAGGAAATTCTACATCTATTTTTAGTTTCGGGGGCGCTACCCCCGAAACCCCCACCAAGGGACCGCTGGCCCCCGGACCCCCCAGCCGAGGGGGGAGGGTCGGCCCCCTTGAACCTCCGAGGGGGACACAAGTACCCCCCACAGCCCCCCACGTGGAGGGGTGTACAAACTTCCTGGAGTATACATCCAGCTGAAACAACGACCTCTAAGCAATCATGCTCCACACCCAACAAAAAGAGGAAAGGGTGCAGATCTAAGACATTGGTGAGTTGTGGCAAAAGAAATTGGGCCACTTGCATCATGGGGCTCTGAACATATTACAGCAGATCTCTACCAGTCTTCCCAAAGGTACGCTTGAGCAAGTTGATTCATGCAAAGGGGTGTACTTTGGGAAAATACTTCAAGTCTTTCTTTCATGACAATGACAGTGGAGTTGAGCATATTCTAGAGTGAGTCCATTCAGCTGTGTGTGGACAATTTTCAACACCATCCATGGACCAACATAGGTATTATGTTATATTTGTTGATGACTATTCTCGTAAATGCTAGATATTTTTCATGCAGAAAAAGCATCAAAATTTCACAAATTTTTGTGAGCTTAAAGCATTGGTGGAGAAAGAGTCGAGAAAGAATGTTAAAGCTCTATGACATGATAATGGTGGTGAGTATGTCTCAAATGAGTTTAACATTTTCTATGGAGTGGAAGGGATTAAATGGGAGTTGATGACATCGCATAACCCTCAACAGAATGGGGTGGCCGAGAGGAAGAACATAAGCATAGTAGGGGCAGCAAGGGTGATGTTGCATGATTAGGACATACCACTTCACTTGTGGGCTGAGGCATGTAACACAACAGTTTATGTTTAGAACCATATCTCACATCGTATAATTGAGATGAAGACTCAAAAGGAGGCTTATTTTGGTAAGAGGCCATATGTTGGTCACTTCATGATTTTTGGTTTATCGGTATATTTGCAAGTGACCAAAGATGCACGAAAGAAGCTTGAGCTGATAGCAAAGTTGGGGATGTTTTTCAGGTACACTAATACATCTCACAACTATCAATTGTACTTTCTAACCAGTACAATGATAGTGGTTCACAGGGATGTCAAATTTGATGAGGAGAAGGCCATGCAAGTTTTCCTTTGACAGGGAACTTGAGCTACATGCAGATGAGTAGGTTTTAGCTCCTATAGTTGAGGAGCCTCAAATTGATGTGGAGTAGCCACATGTAGAGGATCCGATAGTGGAGACATCCACTGAGGTAGAGTCTTCCAGAGAGGGAAGAAATCACACCAGAGAGGCTGAAAGATTGTTTAATGATGCATGTGAGAATGTGGGAGTACCCACTTCTCAGCATAGGAAGAGGAGGTCACTTGACAAGTACATTAGATACATGGCTCTTGTGGGTGAATGTGTTGTGACAAGGCCATATTCCTTTAAGGAAGCAGTGCAACAACCATTTTGGATTGATGCCATGGTGGAGAAGTATGACTCCATAGTTCGTAACAGTGTTTGGGATGTGGTCCTGATACTGGAGAACAAGTTAGTTGTGAGCTTATGTTGGCTTTACAAGGTAAAGAAAGCTTCAAGTGGTAGTGTGGAGAAGCATAAGGCTAGATTTGTGGCTTGTGGCTTTTAACAAGTAGAAGACATTAATTATGATGAGACCTTTTCTCTTGTTGAAAGGTAATCATCAATGGGATCTATATTAGTACTATCAACACAGATGGGTTGGAAGATACATCAGATGGATGTGAAGACAGACTTCCTTGATGGCATGATTTAGGAAGAGTTGTACATAGAGCAACCTGAAGGTTTTGAGACCTTTGACCATGAGTGGCATGTGTCATGACTGAAGAAAGCATTGTATGGGCTAACGCAAGCACCTCGTGTTTGGTACACTAGGATAGATAACTACTTCATAGGGTTGGGCTTCGTGGAGACTGAAGCGAATGTGAACTTGTACCACATAGTGGTGGAAGGTAAAATATTGATCATTATACTTTATGCTGATGATATCATACAAACAGGTGATGATCAATTGACCAAGTCTTGCAAGGAGGACCTTGCAATATAGTTTGAGATGAAGGACATGGGGCTCTTGTATTACTTTCTTGGAATGGAGGTATGGTAGGGAGATGGGGAATTGTTTGTGTCTTAAGTCAAGTGTGCCAATGAGATATTCAGGAGATTCTACATGGAGAGAATAAAACCCATGGAGACTCCTCTAGTAGGTAACTAGAGGAAGGAAGATGCTACTTCAGGAGAAGTAGTGGAACCTATTGTTTACAGGAAGATTATGGGTTCACTCATGTACTTGGTGAAGATGCGATCGGATATGTGTTATGCAATTAAACAACATAGTCAAGCGATGGTTAGGCCTTCCAAGTCGTATTGGAAGGCCGTAAAGTGTGTGTTGAGATACCTCAGGGGCTCTTCTTAGTATGGATTATGGTACAGATGGACAGAGGGGGTGAGGCTTCAAGGCTTCACTGATGCAGATTGCGTAGGGAGTCCATCCAATAGAAATATCGCATTAGGAGGGATATTCATTATTGGATCAGCAAAAGTTTCTTTGTACAATAGGAAATAAAGATCGGTTGCACTTAGCTCAACAGAGGGAGAATACATGGCTGTGAGTCAAGGAACATGTGAGGCACCCTGGAT
This sequence comes from Pinus taeda, assembly GCA_000404065.3. NCBI lineage: Eukaryota > Viridiplantae > Streptophyta > Pinopsida > Pinales > Pinaceae > Pinus > Pinus taeda. Next base: position 107,378 of record APFE030874761.1, read on the forward strand.
GAGGAAGATCTTGGTTGGTTTGTTTAATTAGTAGATGCATCCAACTTTGATTTACTAAGGTAATCAGAGTTGTATCAAACTCTCTGAAAATCTAGTTTTTCATGATTGGTTCAAGCATATTGATATTTGATATCATCATCTCAGAGATTGTGTATTGAGGAAGATTATGTTGTTAGAGTACATTCCCATAGAGGAGCAAGATGCTGACATTTTGAAAATTCGGCATTGTCAAGATGTAAATTCAAGTTTCACAGAGATAAGATTGGGGTAGTTGATAATCCCTTTCTTGTTGAGACGGAGTGTTAATAAATGGAGACAAGAAATTCTAGTGCAATTTGTCCTTGAATTAAACTAAGAATTAAAATCGAATTCTATTCTCATAGAAACTTATAAATAGTTAACTAAGTTTAATTAACTTAATTGGCTTAGGAATTTCAAGTTGGAAGTCTTTTGGGATTCATGTATATGTTCTCCCTAAGTTTTAGGGGTTTAGTATGAATTTAAATTGTGTTGGAAATTAGATCACTCAGTTTACTGAGTTAAGTTTAGTTAAACTAGTTCTAATTTAGTTTTGGAACTAATAGAGGACAAACAGTCAGTTGGTGCACTAATGCATCCACTAGTTCTACTCCATTTAACTGAATATTCCATCATGAGAAACTCATGCATGTCAATTTTGAGAAAGACTGAGTTCAGAGTAGAGTTTATGGACAATGTACTATCAATGGTATTATTTACTAGAGTATAAATATCTTGCAGGCGTCATAGATTGATCTTATGTTTGGATTATGCAATTTTGGAAGCATAAATTCCCTTTAAATACGGGCTATTCATCCTAGGAATTTCGAAAGAGATTGGGATCTTGGAGAGCTACATAATTGGCTAAGTGTTGGCTAATAGCTTTCTTATGAGCTCAAAGAGTTAAGAATACTTGTGCAGAATTGTTCTACTAACAACAAGCTTTGTATCTTCACCGATATTTCTGATATATGAAATATAGATAACAGGGTTTTGAGTAGTGTCTTTCCCCAGATATATCTCGTGTTATGTGCCATTTATTTATCTTCTTCTTGTTCATATTGTTTTCATTGATCTATTGGCTTCTGTTGGTTGAAAGTAGAAGTAGATTCTTGTCCTATGCTATAGTATATTTCATGAGCTTTTGAATCTATAGGATTTTCTACAATTACCTAGTGTCATCCATGGAGCACAAATTGCAGATATTATCTACAGTAGAGACGTTTTATTTGATAGATAGTTTTTCTAGTGAAAACCAAGTTCTAGTAGCAGAGCTTGACAGAATCAAGATTACGTTATGTACCAAGTGGGGTACATTCGTGTTTCACAGAATGCCTTTTGGGCTGGTTAATGTAGGTGCAACATTTTAGCATGCAATGGACATTGCTTTCCATGGGCATATTAGACAGAGCGTAGTGGTCTACCTCAATGATGTAACAATGTACTCGAGAGAGCGGTTAGACCACCTGCACCAGTTTAAGAAAATGTTCGAGCGATGTCGGAAATACGGGATATCATTGAATCCCAAGAAGGGCATCTTCGCAGTGTCTGAGGGTAACCTTCTTTGAAACATTATTTCTAAAAGTGGGATCAAGGTGGATCTAGATAGATTTCAGACTATCACGTAGATTCCACACCCCGTGAACAAGAAATCCATGCAATCTTTCTTGGTGAAGATCAACTTATTCAGAAATTTCATCTTCGGCTTTGCTCAGATCGTCAAAACCCAAACAAGGGATGATCAAGAAGGATGCAGTATATAGTTGGGGAAAAGGGGAAAATGATGTGTTCACCCGTATAAAGCAAGAAATAATAGAAGCACCATCCTCGTACAGTCCAGACTTCAACAAAGATTTATTGCTCTTCACTTTCGCTTCTGACGCTTCTCTCATTGTTGTTCTCACTTAGAAGTATGAGTTAAACAATGAGTGAACTTGTGATGTAGGTAAATTCTATGTGTAGAGACAAACAATTCCTCTAACCTGAGAGAGAGAGTCTAGTCACAAGCAGACAATCTATGGAAGATTTCCTTAAGCTAGAATCAATTAAGATGGCCTACCTCTTAGAACATTATTCCGCTTGGTGATGATCCTGCTTCCTCACTGCATCTATCTTTCGTTTCCTTCCTTCAAACACCTAAAACAAGCAAACAACAACAAAAAAAAAAATGTAATAGCATACAATATTGTATTCAACCTACTTAACAGGTCAAGGAACATTAAGCCTTAAATATGTAAAATGACACTTGATGTAGGAAATAAATTGATAGTTGCATTTATATAAATCAAAAAGAGATTACAATCGGTGCCTTGATGTTGTTGGTCTCCTCTGATGTATCCAAGTTCCCATAATTATACTAGCACTTCATAGACAACCTAAACAATAGAGGTTTTAAGGCCTCCTTCCCTCTAGTCTCAAATCACACCAAAGCACACTATTCTCCCTCAAACATACACTAGAAAACTTCAAACTATAAATGTCTTGCTCATTATTCTAACTCCAAACTAAAAACTAGCTTTGCTTGGGAAAAAGAGAGGTTTACATAGTTTGGATGGATAGGAGATGGTTCCTCTTCTCATGGGAGAAGGACTTATATCTTGGATTAGTTCCACCTTAATAGGGGAAAGGAGCCCAAATGGACCTCCTTGATTCCATATGGCCTAACCATTTACTAGATTCTGTTACGAAGCCTCTAGAACTAGAAGCTTCATCTCCATATTTAAAAAAAAATCCTAAAGAGGATCGATGCAACTGAGAAAAGGCTTAGTCAATCCCATCGGCACTATGGAATATTGTAATCCCTGCATATCAGTGCGAGGAGGACACAGGTCATTAGCACTGATCTTGTCAACTGGGGTAAACAGAAGATTTTTTGGAAATGATGCAAAAGGGAATTGTTTGGCTCATGAAGAGGGACACAATGGGAGTTTCTTCATGATGGGAAAGAATGTAGGGTCCACTGTAGAGGTCCTCTAGGATCATGGAACAAGGAGTACAAGGATAGTGACAAAATGTTGTGTAACAAACCTATCTCCTTCATGAGCGTGAGCCTGCAAGGACCAGAGCTCAACTATTCCACCATGGAAAAACAAGCTTATGCAGTATACAAGGTAGTGAAGCACTTCAGACCCTATTTATTCAAAAACCATTTCTTTATCTTTGTCCCACACCTACCAGTCAAATCACTACTTGTTCAGCAAGAGCTGGGTGAGAGAAGGGAAAACTACATGACCGGACTACAGGAATATGATCTTGACATTAAACCAGTTTACACCATCAAGGGTCATGGTCTTTGTAAGTTAGCAATAGAAGAGGTTCATGCACAAGAGGAAGAAGAAGAGCTCACAGGATGGTAGAAATAGATAGAAATGTACAATGTTGAGTGAGCCTCTCGCACTTTAAATGGAAACACTTGGTATGTAGATGTGTGCCAGTACCTTGAGCATGGAATCATTCCCTCTAATTTTTCTTTGTGTCAAAAGAGGGCACTCTGAATCAAATATTTATCATATCAACTAGTGCATGGGGTGCGATACAGGAAGCACCATAATTGGATATTTCTTAGGTGCCTAGAGGAACAAGATTAAGATCAGGTTTTATGTGATCTCTACCACAGACCAATCGAAGGACACTTCACGGGTAACACCATAACATACAAGGTCATGCAGATTGTATTTTACTACCCTACATTATTTAAGGATTCTCATGCCTATGCACACAAGTGTCTGGACTATCAAAGGTGTGCCAATAGAAATCAAAAGTCAACAGCCCCTCTATAGCCTGTTCCAGTAGAAGAACCATTCCAATAGTGGAGCTTAGATATCATTAGGGAAATGTTCCCTCATTCATTGAAGCAACACCACTATATCCTTGGTGCTATAGATTACCTCACATGGTTGATAGAGGAAGTTCCACTAAAACAAGTGAACAATTAGGAAGTCATCAACTTTCTACATCATAACATCATTTCTAGGTTTAGTGTTCCTACATCACTTGTTTTTTAAAATGAAACATACATTTCTTCGTTAAAGATTTATAATTTGCATTAGAAAATAGGATTGTCTTAAATAATTATGTTAACTATTATCCATAAGGAAATGGTCTCTCCGAATCCACAAATAAGAACCTCATTCGCATCATCAAAAATACCATATTCTCTTAGTAGAGAAATTGTCACTCTGCTTTGGTGAATGCTTTATGGGATGAACGAGTTACACCTAAGACTCTGAATACCTCCCCTTACTTCCTATTGTATGGAAAGGAAGCCATCCTTCTATTGAATATATACTTTCTTGCTCTTCAATTGTCCCAAGAATCCTAGGGCAAGCCATGTATTTTAGTCCAGCATAGGATGGATACTTTGCACAAGTTACAGGAAGAAAGCCTGAAAGAAAAAGAAATTTTTTCACTCCACCATAACCATATCAATAAATTATTTTATAGAAATTATGCAAGGAAGACTAGCTTAAGTGTTGGCAACATAGTCTTGAAGTGGGATAAAGCCCACAAAGACAAAGGCAAGCAGTGAAGCACACTCGGTTTCAATCCCCCTGGATTGGTTCATACATTGTCTATGAAACTCATTGCCAATACACATATGATATTCAATCACTTGATGGAAGATTAAGTCTCTCCCTATCAATGGCCAAGACTTAAAATATTATTTTCAATGAAGATTTGGGTTTGCGCCCCACACTACGTACATAGTATTTTGTTGTTTGTTGTTTATGTTTTCTTTGGTTTTCTGTTGTTTTACATATGTGAATATGTGTTGTGACTTACTACGTTCTGGCTTCCAAATGTGTTTGTGGATAGAGTTCAAAGAGTCTCGTGACATTGCACACTTATCTTGACCTGTGTCCACCTTCTTTGTATGGGTTCTAACTTTTTTCCAATGAAGTTCTAACAGAAAATACAATTCTTCCGTAAGGAGAGTTTTGGCTCAACCATGAACTTGTGTCCATTCTAGGAACTTGTTGAAGCCTCAGAATCATGTTTCAACAACATGGGGGATAACCACCTGGTCCAAACCTTGGAAGTAGCTCCTTTTATGTTTGGTATGGTGGCTCTAACTGCGGATAATGGGACTAGTTTCCTAGCAAGGATTGGTATGATGATGATGTTGGGTTTGATATAATATATAATGGGAAATATCTTAACTAAAATTATCTAATTAAAAAATAAAACACATGCATCTATCTATTATAACATTATTTTAATATATACCTGAGAATACCTTAAATCATGCGATCTGCAAAGATATCTTAGAGCAACAGGTAATACAGATTATTTAATTGCTATAAGAAATGAATTTGCTAATGATAATTATTTTAACTAAATAGTTTGGAAAATAATTGTGAAAACTATATCACATATGTCAATTGCTCATGTACTCAATAAGTAATTACAACTAAAGCATTTTACAAAAGTGCAATATTGTCAAACTATAGCTCATAATTCATACATAAGACAATATCAGAAAGGTTACTACCAATTCATAAACAAAACTCAACCATAAAGATAGAAGTACCAGATATGAGAGTTTCTACTCATGAAGTCAACAATATTGATCTACTTCTTTTCAACTAAATATACTCTAAGAGTACAAAAGTGAAAATTCAGTAGAGTATGCTTCAATCTCTAAGAAAATTAAGATCTTGTTCCAATTATCTTATCAAGACAATGACAAAAGTACAAAAGTGAAAGCCTTTGTAAAGTGTTTTTGATAAAATTTTGGACCCCTCTAAATACATGAGAGGGGTTTAAATAATACAAATTATGTGTCAAAAGTAGGTTATTATATAAAAATATGACGAGGTTTCAAACAACCTTCCTCAGAATAAGTAAAATAAAAACCAAAATAGAAAATGAATATGATGACCAGATTCTTCAAATTGAATGGCTCTAGTTAGTCATTTGGTCCTTGAGTTCACATATATCTATCATTGGCTTCGCATGGGGTGGTTGACCAATTCTAGATCTTAATTGTCTCGTAAATATAGCATGAGTGAGTGGTGTCACAATATTTTGAGTAGAATTCATTAGACGATGTAGATTCATCCATTGAGTATGTGGTTTCACCATAAACTACCAGTAGGTTTCCCAATCAAGCTTACACCGTTGTTTGCCTTAACTTGTGTTTCGGTGGTATCTTTCCACTGATTTTCTAACTATTTGATGTCTAGGAGAGATTCCAGCCTACATTCTTTGATGAGATTCACAGTATGAAGGTTTTTGTTCACATCCTCAATTATATTATTTGATGTACTAGATACTCTTTTTGCTTCCCTTTCTACTTGCTTCAACTTTATGTCCCAATCTATGAACAAAATATCTTTGTAGCACTCCTCGATCTTTAGTAGATCAACCTTTCTACCTTCTTCAGATTCCTGCCAAGAAATAAAATATGAAATACTCTTATTGATCTTCATATTCTAATCTCTGATTAACCACTTGATTGCTTAATGTATCACTTGTTTCACTATACGGATTGATCAATGAGATTTTTTGGCAGAATACTTGTTGTTGCTGTGACAAGAGAGAGTTTAGTTCAAGTGCCTATTTAATTATTTCTCTGTTTGAGGGTTGTCTTTGAGTTTATCCATTATAACCTACATTTGCCAAATCTATGAATCTTTTCTGCAATGTCTATCTGATGTTGTAATCTCATTTGTTCAAATTCCTTCTGAATTTGTACCATTTTCATCTCTTCTTGCATGTTGTTGCTATATCTCTCTTGTTCTAGGTTTTTTTCTAACAGTTGAAATCTTTCTTCTTTTTCTTTAAGCAAAAGTCGAACTTCTATTCCCTTATCAATTGTTGCAGTTGCATAGGCACCTATAAATTTTGATAGCATTGTAAGATTTTCAGATGGATTGATGGGGGTGTCTTTCCATATTATCTCATTGATTCAATTCCAAGAGTTTTTGTTGCTGATGCATCCGATTTCCTTTTCTTCCATTGCCTCTTTACTACATCCTTATGTGTTGGGCTATAGAATATGTCTAGTGGGGGTATTTCCTCAACCTTTAAAACAATTTCTGAAGTTGGGTGTGCTGGGATGACTTAAATATCTTAAATAGTTATGACTCCTTCTATTGTTGTTTTTGTATTTATAACCTACTGAGTGTGTTGTGGAGTCTGAAATCTAGAAGTTCCTTCAAGACTTGTCTATGTCTGCTACACTTGGATATTTCTATTAAAATGATCCCATTCTAGATCTAGATCAATGACTTTGATCTTTTCTATTTGAACCTATGTGGAGTCAGTCTCCATGTGCTCCTCAGTCAAGGCCTTTTTGGTTGTTTCTTCAGCATTTTCCTTTGTATCCTTCTCACGATATTTCTTGGGGCTTTATTCCTTATTTTGAGATTGGCATTCAGAGTGTTCTGAACCTTGAACTGACTTCTCTTAATATTATTTAGCAGAATTATGCTTGGAAATTTTCTCGAGGCTTACATTGGGAGTGGGTTCTCTTATTTCTTCAATCTACAATAGGTCCAAAGGGGCCTTTCTCAGTCTTTTATTCCTGAAGTTGTGGAAGTGGTTGAGGTCTGTTGGGCTCATTTTTATTGATGCTAAATGTAAGAACTATGAAAATGTCTCAGATGCCTCAAAGAGATCATCAAACTCATCATTCTCATGAATAAATTGTCTAATTTTAACAATAGTAGTGAAGTTTCTGGCAACCTTGTTAGGGTCATACTGTCTGCCTGGAACAGTAGCCAAATTCATAGATGTGATGTTTTGTATCTCTGTTGTCACATGCCCATAATAATGTAACGCGAAAGCACCATATTTCACTGGGAAGGTCAACCGGATGGATTTCTTATGTTCTTTGAGGGTTTTGGTTATACCATCCCCCACTGTTTGATAGGAAATCTCCCTTGCCATGATTTATTAGGAACATAAAATGGAAGAACATGCGGAGTTGTAATACTCCCAAAAACTCTGATATAAGTAAATAGTTCCTTGTGAAACCATCTTGCGATTCGCAACATGTCTTTTTTATCTTCCTCTGGTAGCCTAGGGGATTTTTTTATCAAAAATGGTTTGGAAAATTGGCAACATAATGCCATGACAAATTTTATAAAAATGGGAGCTAAACTATGATTCCCAAAAAACTTTATGGTAAACATGGATGGGAGTACAGTCCTGTAGAGTCCATTTCCAGCCCATGTTTGGAAAATTTGAACAAAAACATATAGCATCTAGGAGATAAGCACTCATGTAAAAGGGAGGGATGACCCGAAAGGAGATAATTCTATTGTGTCTGTATCCTCTAATGGACATAGCCAAATTGTTTGAAAAAATATTGCTCCAATTCATAATTGTAGCATTAACAACTACATCAATCAATGGAACCGATTCAATAGAAAACTTGGTGGTATCAGCCTTTCCAACTAGCCTACATAACATTGCCAATGCAAAATTATGCGGGGATGAAAAAGCTGCAATTGGGTACATACCAATTTTCTCTTGCCTGAACTTGTTGGAGCCAGACCTCCAATTCTGCATGACATCCATCGGGTCTTCATTTTATTTGGAAAAATGATCAATAAAGGCTTTATGATAGAGCTTTTGTGGCTCTGGAAATTGGTACATTCGGCGTAAATTGTCTGGTTTAAATGACCCCATGATTTCATGCCTTGAATTCCTTAATGTTTTATCTGAAATATCCACATTTTCAATTATGCACTTTACCATATCATTGTATGGAGATATTTTAGGCCTTGCAGCTATTTGTGTAGGAAAGAACATGTTGCTTCAAAATAAGAAGCCTCATATGAGTCATCAGTGTCTATTGTTCCTTTAGTTCCTAGGGCCTTTGGGTTTTCTTCCTCCAATAAATTATACATTGCCTCCCATGATGTAGTCCCACCATCCTTGTTGCATGTGGTATCAAAACAGAACAGAAGCATGTTTGAATCCTCGGAAGTAGTATCCTCTAGTTTTCTTTCCTTTCTTAAACATTCTTCTGAGTGTTGTTTCCTTTGGAAATTTCTTGAAATTCGGGCAATGGAGAAAACATGATAAAACACAGAGAAACAATAAAAGAGGAAACACAATAACACAGTAAATTATGAAAGAGTGTAAGGATAAAACTTTTATTTAGAAGATGAGTAAAAAGATATAAATATTCTCGGGCCACTAAAAGAGTAAATGCAATTAAACTTTATTAATTACTCATTAAGGCCTACTTGTGCTTTCCTTTATGACTCAGCAGAACATTGCATCGGAAGTTTCCAAATGATATTTAAAATTGGTATGTATTATGTGTGGTGTTGATCATGCTATTGCGATGAATCGCAATATTGCAAAATCGTAATATAACAAATCACAATATCGCAAATAGCAAATTTGGTGATCGTGGATAGACCAATTTAAAGTTTATTTGGTGTTTTCCAGTTTGCGATGAGCATCATACCTTTTTCTTTTTCGAGCACATTTCCTTTATGTGGATGATTATTCCATTAAAACCTATATCCATGATTTGTTGGACCTGATTCAAGTTCATAACAGTTTTATTATTTCATCGAGTCCGAACCACATCGCAATTCGTGGTTTGTTATGGTATTGCATGTTTGCACCCTTGTAAAAGTCGTTATGTGATTCTAATAAATACTTCAAGGAATATCTTAAGCCTTAAGTTTTATAAAAAGTTCAATGTTGCCTTCAATATTTTAAGGGGGGGGTCTTTTATCCTGTCTAGCAAATTTCGATTCATGACTAACCTTTGTTATTTTTGATTACGCAATTCGCGATAAAGCGAGAATGCCTAGTTATAATGTAACCTGGCTTAATATGTTAAGTTTTTCTAAGGTTTTATTCAGAAAGGTTTCAAAGGAAAGCTTTTATTTGCTAAGTTTTTTGAATTTTTTTTGAAGGGTCCCCATTTATTGATACAATAATAACTATTTATATAATAAATGGGGGGTTTTGAACAGTACAACAATTGGTGATTCACTGAAAGAACCAATTATCTCTAATAATTTTGAAATTTTTAAAACTTTCAAAATAAATATAGTTCGGGAAATAGGAATTACATGAAATTTAAGATAAGTAACATTTCTCTTAATAATAATAAAAACAAATTCACCTAATTACAATTCATTTGATATCCTCTTAATAATCAAAATTTCGTTGTCTATATCAATATTTACTTGGTTTAAAGATAAAACAGGGGGCTTTTGGAGATTTTTAGATGTTCTCATTTTTCACAGGTAGAGCCTCTGCTGCCAGCAAGTGTCCATAGCATTGGCAGGGTTACCTTTTAAGCAACAATGATTCAGTGTCCCATCCAGATGAGAGTGTGGTTTTTAGAGATAAATTAAAAATCGTATACTTATTCTCCTCTTTTCTTTTTTAAACAGTTTATTTTTTCGTAAAAAAAAAATTACTTAAAAGTCATTGTCTTGGTTTGGTGGCCAAATAGTGACAATGCCATTCACTAGTTGTAATTCAATTGAACAAGCTCGCTTATGATGACACCCCTTGTCTTTTGATTAAAATAATATCAAGCCATTACCTTGTTTTGGTATGTAAAATTGGTGATGTTAGTCTATTATTTCCCTATGAACATGGTAAGCAAGCTCTTATGAAACCTCTTATCTTTTAAGTTTTAGTAAATTTAGAATTACACTCTAAAAAGAGAAAAGTTCACTGGATGGGGAGAATCATTGGCTCCTTAAGAGTTATGGATGACAATTATAGAGTTAAAGATGCTTATATGCAAAAAGTATTTACTTTGTTAATGATACTTTTCTTGACTGATAGTAGAACAAAAGTTTTTTATAAAGTTGGAGGTTTTTCAAAGAATAGATAATCTTGGTGGAAATAAGAAAAATTCAGAGAGATAAAACCTAGTTAATTTTAAAATGTTATAATTATTTCCTTAACAATATCAAGGTTCACTAATTCAAATCTCAGGGTTGAGCTTTGGATTTTGGCATTAGTTACCTTCTTAAATATGTCTTTGAGATCATAAAGATCTTCTAATTTGACTACATATTTGGGTATTGGATTTTCATCAGTGTTTTTCTCTAACTGAATGTCATGCTCATTCTCATCTATGATTTGGTCATCGTATGAACCCTCTAACGTTAGGAAAAATAAAATATCATAATCATCATTGAAGACTCACCAAATAGTGACATTGTTAGGAATGGATGGTCTAAAAAGTAATTCAATGGAAAATCTATCAGGACTATAATCCTCAGATGGTATGATTTTTGACGCAACATTAGCTAATAGATTGACATTAGAATTTTTCATTCTTGGTACAAAAGAAATATTAAATTCCAAAAAATGTGATGTAAGATCCTAGACCAATGATTGATAATGCTTAAGATGTCCAGAAAGGCAGTGAATAGTATTTCTTACCTATTTAGTGACAATGTCTGAGTCTCCAAAAACCTACAAATATTTGATGTTGAGCCTAATTTCTTTGTATAATCCTTGAACTAATGCCTTGTACTCTGCTGTATTATTTGTACATTCAAATTCTAATGTGCAACCTAACATGGTCTTTCCTCCTCCAGGGCTGATTAAGATGCAACCAGTGCCTTCACCATCGTTATATTTAGAACCATCAAAGTATAAAGTCCAAAATAAAATGTTAACTAGAGGTTTATTTACAAATTTTTTACATTTGGAAGCATTTGTCTGCGAGAAATTTTCAATTTGTGAGGTGACAACATTATCCAAAAAGAGAAACTCATGTGCTTTAAAGTTCCCTAAAAATGACTCAGCCAAATAATTCCCAATAATTCCCAATAATGTTAATATTGAATGCTACTGGCTCATTATCACCTTCAAAATCAATCACTCTATGTTTTAGGTGTTTCTCTCAGTCAACTCTAAATTGATTTAGCTTTCCATTATAGGGCAGCCACATGTGAGACCAATCTATAGCAAAATATCCATGGAGTTTCTGAGAGCAGACTCTACTTAGAATTAGACCGTAGAATTTAGGAATATCAATGAAAATATATCATCTATTTGATAGACTTTGGGATTTAAGGAAAGCTGAATGCTAATTAAATTTATTTCACCTAAGATCTCTACCTTGGTTCTGTCAAGTTGTACTATGTGAACAATGTACTTTTGAGGAGTGACGTTTAACTTAGAATAGACTATTGTCAGAATTATCTTAGAAGAGGCTCGTGAGTCAATCAAATAATTTTGAAGGTTCCTATTGAAAATTTCATAGGTTGAGGAAAGGAATAATGTGTGAGAGAGATAGGTCACCGATTAGGATGACATCTATAAGATTGAATTTGTTTGAAAAAGTGGGAGGTTTACCCATGCCTTTAGCAGCTTGAGGTACAATAGCACTAGGTAAGGGTGAAGTAGGAACTACATTTAGTTCTCTACATAGTATTTTATATTGTTATTTTAGTTTGCTAAGTTCATGTAGTGAAATAATGGCCCTAGTCTTCTTCATGTCTTCAGTGATGTTATATTCCATGGTATCATTAACTACCAGGGTCTTTGATGTAGATGGAAGGTTTGATGAAGATGGATTTGGTTTTGAAGCCTTAGGAGAAGACTTTTTGCTAATTTCTTTCTCCTTAGTAGTAGGACTTGGATTTTTATCCTTTTGATTTGACTGAGTCGTATTAGCAAGCCCTTTTCTTCTGGTGCTAACGGACAAAGCTTCTTGTTCTTCTTCGTTTGGAAGGATAAAGTCCCACATCCCATTTAGTTCAACTACTTCTTATTCTTCATTTTCTTCATCGTTCATTCCGTTTTCTTCTTCCTCTTCTTCTAAGTTGAACTCAACATTAGATATGTTATTTGGTGATTGAGAACTAGAAGACTTATTCCTTTTAAAATATTTTGTAGGTTTTTTAGTAGAAGAGGATTCAACAACTTGTTTCTTCATTTCAACCATTTTGATAGACATGGTTTTCAGTACTTTCTGAACGCCTTCAATATCAGAAGGATCTTTTGGGGCTTTATTTTTAGATTCATCTTTGAAAGAAACTTACTTAGATTTTCTATCTTCCTAAGAGGTATTATTTTTAAGAGCAATTATGTGTTTCTCTATAGACAGGGCTTCCTTCAGGTTTTTGGTTAATGTGGATAAATTCTCTCTATCTACAAAAATGGCTACATTGGAAGGAAGAGAAGATATGTACCACTCCATTTGAACATCAACACCAGGTGCTGATGTAGTTGGAATTTTATTGAGTAGTTTGTTGAATCTGGAGTTGAGATATTTGAACTTTTCTTCTCTATTAGCCTTAAGATTGGACAATTTATTGATGAGCGATGCAGTGGTTCTATCATCTCCAAAATTAGCTAGGAATTGTTCTTCCAGCATATCCCAACTATTTATGGAGTGAGGGGACAACAAAAGGTACTAGGATCCTACAGATCCTGTAAGAGTGTATGGAAATAATCATACCAATGATTGATAATGCTTAAGATGTCCAGAAAGGCAGTGAAAAATATTTCTTACCTATTTAATGACAATGTTTGAGTCTAAAAAAACATACAAATATTTTATATCGAGGCTAATTTCTTTGTATAATCCTTGAAATAATGCCTTGTACTTTGCAGTATTTTTTTTACATTCAAATTCTAATGTGCAAGCTAACATGGTCTTTTCTCCTCCTGGGCTGATTAAGATGCAACCAACTCCTTCACCATCGTTATATTTGTTACCATCAAAGTATAAAGTCCAAAATAAAATGTTAACTAGAGGTTTATTTACAAATTTTTTACATTTGGAAGCATTTGTCTGCGAGAAATTTTCAATTTGTGAGGTGACAACATTATCCAAAAAGAGAAACTCATGTGCTTTAAAGTTCCCTAAAAATGACTTAGCTAAATAATTCCTAATATTGTTATTATTGAATGCTACCGGCTCATTATCACCTTCAAAATCAGTCACTGTATGTTTCAGGTGTTTCTCTTAGTCAACTCTAAATTGATTTGGCTTTCCATTATAGGGTAGCCACATGTGAGACCAATCTATAGCAAAATATCTATGGAGTTTCTGAGACCAGACTCTACTTAGAATTAGAACGTAGAATTTAGGAATATCAATGACCAAAATATCATCTATTTGATAGACTTTTGGATTTAAAGAAAGTTTAATGCTAACTGAATTTATTTCCCCTAAGACCTCTACCTTGGTTCTGTCAAGTTGTACCATGTGAACAATGTACTTTTGTGGATTGACGTTTAACTTAGAACAGACTATTGTCGGCATTATCTTAGAAGAGGTTCTTGAGTCAATCAAATAATTTTGAAGGTTCCTATTGAAAATTTCATAGGTTGAGGAAAGGAATCATGTGTGAGAGAGATAGGTCACCAATTAGGATGACATCTATAGGATTGAATTTGTTTGAAGAAGTGGGGGGTTTACCCATGCCTTTAGCAGCTTGGGGTACAACAGCACTAGGTAAGGGTGAAGTAGTAACTACATTTGGTTCTCTAAATAGTATTTTCTATTGTTATTTCGGTTTTCTAAGTTCATGTAGAGAAATAATGGCCCTAGTCTTCTTAATGTATTCAACAATGTTATATTCCATGGTATCAGTAACTACCAGGGTCTTTGACGTAGATGGAAGGTTTGATGAAGATGGATTTGGTTTTGAAGCCTTAGGAGAATAATTTTTGCTAATTTCCTTCTCCTTAGTAGTAGGACTTGGATTTTTCTCCTCTTGATTTGACTGAGTTGTATTAGTAGGCCCATTTCTTCTAGCGCTAACGGGCAAAGCTTCTTGTTCTTCTTCATTTGGAAAGATAAAATCCCACACCCCATTTAATACGACTACTTCTTCTTCTTTAGTTTCTTCATCATTCATTCTTTTTTCTTCTTCCTCTTCTTCTAAGTTGAAATGAACATTAGATATGGTATTTGGTGGTTGAGAACTAGAAGACTTATTCCTTTTAAAATATTTGAAAGGTTTTTTAGCAGAAGAGGATTCAACAACTTATTTCTTCATTTCAACCATTTCCATAGACATGGTTTTCAGTACTTTTTGAACGCCTTCAATATCAGAATGATCTTTTGGGGCTTTATTTTTAGATTCATCTTTGAAAGAAACTTTCTTATATTTTCTATCTTCCTAAGAGGTCTTATTTTTAAGAGCAATTATGTGTTTTTCTACAAATAGGGCTTCCTTCAAGTTTTTAGTTAATGTGGTTAAATTCGCTCTATCTACAAAAATGGCTATATTGGAAGGAAGAGGAGTTATATACCACTCAATTTGAACATCAACACCAGCTACTGATGTAGTTGGAATTTTATTGAGTAGTTTGTTGAATCTGGAGTTGAAATCTTTGACCTTTTTCTCCGTCTTAGCCTTTAGATTGGACAATTCATTGATGAACGATTGAATGGTTCTATCATCTCCAAAATTAGCTAGGAATTGTTCTTCCAACATATCCCAATTATTTATGGAGCGAGGGGGCAACAAAAAGTACTAGGATCCTACTGATCCTGTAAGAGTATATGGAAATAACCAGACTACATAGTCTTCTTCATCGATTCCATCTAAATTGGTCGCCAACATATAGTTATAGAGGTGTTCCTCAGCTCATAGTTCATCATCAGGATTAATGTCAGGCAACCATCTTTCAAGATGCTTAGGAAGAAGGTAAAGAGGAGCTGCCATTGCTATAACACAAAGATTATTCCATGGATGTACTCATAGTTGTTGTCCTACCATTGGATTTTGAGTGGATGAGATGATAGAAGGGGTTTGAGTGGACAAGGTTATGAGTGGAGTTTGAGTTGAAGAAGAGGAAGATTGGGTGCTTAGATTGGAAGAACTAGCACGAGTAGTGGAAATGGAAGTTGTTGGAATGAGTGGAGGGAATGGAGGGGTTTTAGGTGGAGAATTGGATAAAATCTCACTAGTGGATGTCTACAATTCAAATTTTTTGGTTTTCTTTCGTAAAGAATAAATGGGAAATTCAAAAGGAAGAATTCTAGTCTTCTCACTTTGTTGACGATTCAAGATTCATCTTGGCTATAAATCAGAGGTAATGCTTCCTTCAGATGGCTAATAACTTGTAGGCTTTTCAGCTGAAATAGAGATTTCCTAAAACTTCTCTATCAAAGTCTGAACTTCTAGGGATTTAGGGTTATACTCTAAAGAAGGTATTCTGCGAGATTCACTAGGAGATTTAGGAGAGGTTTGCTCAACTTCTAATCTTGGGATTGTAGTTCTAGATGGGGATCTAGAAGTTGGAGGAGATCTAGAGGGAGAGTGATTCTTAGGATGGGTTTTTGATTTATGGTCAATCCTCTTTGCCATTCGTAGTCATGGCCCTCCTTCTAGCACTAAAATGTTGAAGCCTTATAATTTCATTGTAACAACATGGGGATAACCACCCGATCTGGACCTTGGAAGCAACTCCTTTTCCATTTGCTATGGTGGCTCTAACTGTGGATAATGGGACCAGTTTCCCAGAAAGGATTGATATGCTAACTATCTTGGGTTTGATATAATATATAATGGGAAATGACTTAACTAAAATGATCTAATTAAACAATCAAACACATGCATCTACCTATTCTAACATTATCTTAATATATACCTGGGAATAGCTTAAATCATGCGATCTGAAAAGATATCTTAGAGAAACATGTAATAAAGATCATTCAATTGCTATAAGAGATGAATTCGTTAATGAGAATTATTTTTATTAAATAGTTATAAAAAATATTCCATCTAGTCCATGACTCCTTTATTCCCAACGAAGTCATAAAAGGTATAACGAACATACCTTGTCTCCACATGGATCAAGAATAGGATCAGATGCTGTTCGAGAGGGATAAATTGCCAAATCATTGACTTTTCATTCCTTACAATATATAAAGGATTTCTAGGAAAATAAAAGCTTTTCTTGTAAGAAACCTTCTCTTTATAGTTATGATGGTGTTCTCAGAGCTTACCGACAGAAACAAATTGACGTTCAATAAAGAATGTAGATCTTGAGTCTATTGTTGAAAAAGTCAACAGGATTTCATTTTTGGAAAATAATTGGATTGAATTCTTTTTTTGTGAAAACAATATCACATATATCGATTTCTCATGTACTCAATAAGGAATTACAGCTAAAACATCTTACAAACGTGCAATAATGTCAAACTATAGCTCAAATTTCATACATAAGACAATATAAAAAATATTACTACCAATTCATAAACAAAACTCAACCATAAAGATATAGGTACCAGATATGAGAGGTTGTACTCATGAAGTCAGTAATATTGATCTTCTTCTTTTCAACTAAATATACTCCAAGAGTACAAAACTACAAATTCAGTAGAGTATGCTTCTAATAAAATCAAGATCTTGTTCCAATTATCTTATCAAGGCAGTGAAAACAGTACAAAAATGCGAGCCTTTGCAAAGTGTTTTTGATAAAATTCTTGACCCCTCTCTAAATGCATGAGAGAGGTTTAAATAATACAAATTATGTGTCAAAAATAGATTATTACATAAAAAGATGAGGAGGTTTCAAAAAACCTTCCTCAAACTAAGTAAAATAAAAACTAAAATAGAAAATAAAAATGATGATAAGATTCTACAAATTAAATAGTTCTAGTCAACCATTTGGTCCTTGATTTCATAGATTTATATCATTGGCTTCACCTAGGGTGACTGGCCAATTCTAGATATTAATTGTCCCATAAAAACAACAATAGTGAGTGGTAGCACCATCTTTTGAGTAGAATTCATTAGATAGGTAGAGTCATCCATTGACTGTGTGGTTTCACCAAAAACTGTGAGTAGGTTTCCCAGTCAAGCTTAGACAATTGTTTAATTGCCTTAATTTGTGTTTCAACGATATATTTCCATTATTTTTCTAACTATTTGATGTCTGGGAGCACTTCCAACCTACATTCTTTGACGACATTGGCAATATGAAGGTTCTTTTTCACAATCTCAATTATATTATTTGATGTACTAGCTTCTCTTGTTGCTGCCCTTTCTTCTTGCTTCAACTATATGTCCTAATCTGTGAACAACATATCTTTGTAGAACTCCTTAATCTTTGGCAGGTCGAATTTTCTACCTTCTTCAGATTCCTGCCAAGAAATAAAAATTGAAATCCTCTTTTTGATCTCTTCATATTCTAATCTTTGATCAACCACGTGATTGGTTAATGTATCACTTGTTTCACAATATGGATTGATCAATGATATTTTTTGGCAGAATACTTCCTATTGCTATGATAAAAGAGAGTTTAGTTCAAGTGCCTCTTTAATGAATTGATTTGTTTGAGGGTTGTCTTTGAGTTAATCCATTATAGCCTGCATTTGCTGAATATGTGAATCATTTTCTGCAATGTTTGTATGATGTTGTAATCTCATTTGTTCAAATTCTTTCTAAAGTTGTACCATTTACATCTCTACTTGCCTGTTATTTCTCTATCTCTCTTGGTCAGGCTATTGTTCTAACAATTCAACTCTTTCCTCTTTTTCTTTACGCAAAAGTTGAACTTTTGCTACCTTATCAATTATTGTAGTTGCATAGATTCCTGCAAATTGTGATAGCTTTGTAAGATTTTCCAATGGATTGATGGGGGTGTCTTTCCATATTATCTCCATTGATTCACTTCCAAGAGTTGTTGCTAATGCATCCAATTTCCTTTTCTTCATTTTCCTATTTAATATAGCCTTATGTGTTGGGTTGTAGAATATGTGTAGTGGGGGGTATTTCCTCAACCTTTAAAACAATTTCTGAATTTGGGTGTGCCAGGATGACTTCAATACGTTGAGTAGTTTTAACTCCTTGTATTATTTTTTCTGTATTTATAACCTACTAAGTGTGATGTGGAGTCTGAAATCCATAAGTTCCTTCAGTACTTGTCTCTGTCTCTTTCAATTGGAGCTTTCTATTAAATTGTTCCCATTCTAGATCTAGATCAACGACTTTGATCTTTTCTGTTTGAACCTGTGTAGAGTTAGTCTCCATGTGCTCCTCAGTTGAGGCCTTTTTTGTCATTTGTTTAGTATTTTCCTCTATATCCTTCTCAAGGTATTTCTCAGGGATTTCTTCCTTATTTTGAGATTGGTGTTTAGAGTCTTTTGAACCTTGAACTGAATTCTCTTTAGATTCTTCATCAGAATTATGCTTGGAACTTTTCTCCAGGCTTACGGTGGGAGTGGGTTCTCTTATTTCTTCAACTTGCAATAGGCCCAAAGGGACCTTTGTCAGTCTTTTATTCCTGTATATGTGGAAATTGTTGAGGTCCTGTAGTCTCAGTTTTGTTGATGCTAAATGTAAGACATGTGAAAATATCTCAGCTGCCTCAAAGAGATCATCAAACTCATCATTCTCATGAATAAATTGTCTGATTTTGACAATAGTATTGAAGTTTCAAGTAACCTTGTTGGGATCATACTGCCTGCATGGAAGAGTAGCTAGATTTAGGGATGTGATTTTCTGTATCTATTTTTCTGTGTGCCCATAATCATGTAATATGAAAGCACCACATTGCACTGGGAAGGTTGTCCAGATGGATTTCTTCTGTTCTTTGAGGGTTTTGGTTATACCATCACCCACTATTTGATAGGCAATCTCTCTTGCCAATAATTTATCAGGAACATAAAATGGAAGAACATGCAGAGTTGTAATACTCCAAAAAACTCCGATATAAGTAAATAATTCCTTGCCAAACCATCTTTCCACTGGCAAGAAGTTTGTTTTAGCTTCCTCTGCTAGCATGGGGGATTTTTTTTATCAAAAATGGTTTGGTAAACTGGAAACATAATGCCATGAATTTTTTTTTAAAAATGGGTCCTAAATTGTGATTCCCAAAAAACTTTATGATAACCATGGATGGGAGTAGGGTCCGGTAGAGTCCATTTCCAGCCCATGTTTGGAAAATGTGAACAAAAAAATATAACATCCATGACATAAGCCCTCATGTAAAAGGGAGATATAACTTGAGAGGAGATAATTCTATTGTGTCTGTATTCTCTAATGGCCATAGCCAAATTTTCTGACAAAATATTGCTCCAGTTCATAATTATTGCATTAACAACCGCATCAATCAATGGAACCCATTCAATAGAAAAATTGGTGCTATCAGAAATTCCAAATAGCCTACACAACATCACAGGTGAAAAGTTATATGAGGGTGACAGGGGTGCAATTGGGTACATACTAGTTTTCTCCTGCCTGAACTTTTTAGAGACAGACCTCTAATTCTGCATGATGTCCATCAAGTCTTCATTTTCTTTGGAAACATTCTCAATAAAGGCTTTATCATAGAGCTTCTGTGGCTCTGGAAGATGGCACATTTGGTGTGAATTGTCTGGTTTAAATTACCCCATGACTTCATGCCTGGAATTCCTGAATGTTCTATCGAAAATATCCACATTGTCAATGATCCACTTTACCATATCACTGTATGGAAATATTTTGGGCCTTGCAGCTATTTTGTGCTTGAAAGAAAATGTTGCTTCAAAATAAGAAGCCTCAGATGTGTCCTCAGTGTCTGTTGTTCCTTTAATTTCTAGGGCCTTTGGGTTTTCTTCCTCCAGTAAACTATACATTGCCTCCGATGATGTAGTCCTGCCACCCTTGTTGCATGTGGTATCAGAGAAGAGTGGAAGAATGTTTGAATCATCAGACGTAGTATCCTCTATAGCATTCTTTCCTTTCTTAATCATTCTTCCGATCGTTGTTTCCTCTGGAAATTTCTCAAAATTCGGGCAAAGGAGAAAACAAGATAAAACACAGAGCGACAATAAAAGCAAAACAATAGTAACACAATAAATTATGAAGGAACGTAAGGATGAAGCTTTTATTTCGAATACAGGTAAAAAGATATAACTCTTCTCGAGCCTTTAAAATATTAAATGCAATTAAACTTTATTAATTACTCATTAAGGCCTACATGTGCTTTCCTTTATGACTCATCAACATATCGCATCGCAAGTTTCCAAATGATATTTCAAATTGGTATGCATTATGTGCGGTGCCAATCATGTGATTGCGATGAATCACAATATTGAAAAATCATAATATCTCAAATCGCAATATCGAAATATGGCAAATCACAAATTCGGTGATCATGAATAGACCAATTTAAAGTTTCTTTGGTGTTTCTCGGTTTACGATGAGCGGCATACCTTTTTTCTTTTTCGAGCGCATTTTCTTTATGTGGATGATTATTCCATTAAAACTGATATCCATGATTTGTTGGACCTGATTTAAGTTTATAAATGTTTTATTATTTCTTCAAGTCCGAACCACATTGTAATTCACAGTTTCTTATGGTTTTGCATGTTTGCGCCCTTGTAAAAGTTGTGATGCGATTGTGATAAATACTTTAAGGAATATCTTAAGCCTTAAGTTTTATAAAAATTTCAATGCTGCCTTTGGTCTTTTAAGGGGGGTCTTTTATCGCGTCTTGCAAAATCCGATTCACAACTAACCTTTGTTACTTTTGATTACACAATTTATGATAAAGCGAGAATGCCTAGTTATAAAGTGACTTGGCTTAATATCTTAAGTTTGTCTATAGTTTTATACCAAAAGGTTTCAAAAGGAAAGATTTTATTTGCTAAGTTTTTTGAATTTTTTTAAAGCATCCCCATTTATTAATATAATACTAACTATTTATATAATAAATGGGGGGACTATTGAACAGTACAATAGAACCTCATGCTTATACTGAGTTTCCTTCTTTTGTGTTTTCAAGCTTATCCAACTAGTAGAGATGGAGAAGGGGAAAATCTAAACAAGAAACCTTAAATTAGAGATACTTATATGCTTCTATGAAGGAACAACCTCTCTCACTCTTAATAAGTTGCGATCCCTCTTCTACCCCAAAATAAATCAGTGTCAATGCACAATTCTCTTTAAATAAATAAATACAGACGAAAGAAGAGAAAGGCTTCCCACAAAGAGGTTTGAAGTAGGTAACTCCACTGGGGTACTGTCCAGGCTTGTTGGTAGTGGAGCAATGCTTGTGTTCCTGAGTGTTTTCATCGGGGTACTATCCAAGTCTACTAGTAGCAGAGCAACACCAAAGATGAAAATTATACTCTGAAAATCATAATTTCACATGCTAAACTACCCTTCGCAATTTGAAAAACTATGATTTGGTTGAGTCTTATGTTGTGTTCAACTGAGAAGGTATAAAGGAAACCATGTCTACCAATGGGGTAAGTGTGGAAGCCAAATTAATCTGCACAATGAATCAATACTCCCTGAAGGACCAAGGCCCCGCATTAAAAAATGAACCAAGACAAAGAAGCTGGTATTCAACCAATGTGTCATCGTGTTGTAGCAGCTAGAACACTGTCCAAAATTTTGGATTTCACTCAAATTTTAGAGCCTTCCTCAGTCTTTCCCTTTTTGGTTGTAAACACTTCATCTCATCCGATGAGCTCTCTTAGAGTCTTTTCACCCCTTTTTCTTCTTTGTCCTTTTTTGGTGATTTCGAAGATTGGTCTTTGTCTATTCGAGTTGTCCTAGTTATGAAAACATATACTACATTCATACACAAAGTTTTAAGGACTGTCGTACAAGTGTTGTCACGATCATCCTAAGTCCACTCTAAGAGCCGCACTTGTCACTTTTTTCTAGGACAATCTCACAAAGGGTAATGCTTTGTCTTGTTATTTTGGCTGCCTATGTTTCATGTCGTCAAAGGATGCTAACTATGTGATCGCAAGTTTAAGTTCCTCATAGGTTCACCTCTTTCCTGAACTTAGCCCTTTGTTTGAATATCCTTCCAATAGGGAAACTCACCTTCACCGGACCCCAACTAAACTATGCACTATGTAGTATTCACCCTTACTGATGCAACCTTTTGCTTGGAACTATGTAGTGTGCAGTCACTATCCCCATGGAAGTTTCACTACGTAATTCAAGAG
The DNA here is from genome assembly GCA_000404065.3 of Pinus taeda. Classification (NCBI taxonomy): domain Eukaryota; kingdom Viridiplantae; phylum Streptophyta; class Pinopsida; order Pinales; family Pinaceae; genus Pinus; species Pinus taeda. Next base: position 130,260 of record APFE030874761.1, read on the forward strand.
TTGAGTAGCATGCCTTCATCCCTAGAATTTCATAGTAACTTCTCCCAACCTAACCTGATATGCACATTTCGCAAGATCAGTCATCAAGCTTCTTCCCTGCTTGCTAGAACCCCAAAAAACATAGAATACCAAGCCTCCCTTGCCTCCCAGAACTATAAAAAGGTGTCTCGTCAGTGTCCTCCCTTAGTCGGGACTCACTAATCTCAAGAACTACACATAACTGTCCTCCCAAGCCCCTCTGTTGACTAGTCCTGACTTACCTCTAAAAAATAAACAGACTTGGCTCCTAGGGTCCCATCCTACATCAGTCATTGGTTGTCACAATTGTGCAATCCTGCCTCCCAATGGCCTCTGTGCAATTTTTCCCAACTGTAAGGATTATGATTGGGAGTTCCTCAACTAATCCTAGGTTGTGCTTTGTGCAGTCTCAGTGAAAAACATCCTGACCTGTCACCTAGAACTATGCAATACAAAATTACTGGGTCGTCTTTCCTAACTTGTCACCTGTCCTGGCACCATTCCATGGATAAAAATGCTCAACTTAGACTAGGATATTTCGAATTTGGTGTCGTCCCATCATGAGCGAATTGAAGGAATAGGTACATTATTAGATCATGGCGAGATGATGAAGAAAGAGAAGAAGTAGTGAACATGCTTGAAGACTTACATACAACTGGATGGACAAAGAGTCCTATCTATAACAAGCAAAGGGAACATATGCATGCAACCACTTCTCAAGACCGAAGATCATTGAAGACCTCAGATCATCAAGATATGAAGAAGAGAGGACAAAGCACATCCAAGAACACATCTATCACTCAGCAGCAATAACATCTTAACATTACCACCTCAGTAAACTAGTCCATGTCAGTAATGTCATGTCAAGTTGTGTCATGAGTTGTCAAGGGCCATATCACTATTATGAGCCATCTGTATATTGTAAATCAAATGTAATGTAGAGTGGAAATCCAATGGACACACATGAATACGAAGAGTCATTCAAGTTGAAAATTCATAGGAAGTTGAATAGTCATGAGGGTAGTCAAAGAGTCACAAGGGTCCGGCATCACCCCTTGGTTATATATACCCCCTCATTGTATGAGCAAAGGAATTTTAACCCTGGCTCCTCCCACAAAGCATAGATATTTTCAATCAGTTTTTTGAGGAGAAAGGAGTGGCTCCAATGTCACACTACTAGGGTTGCTAATGTATGATGTAAATATGTGTCTTGGAACTTTTTCTTAATACAGAAGCCTTCTCGGGCCAACACTTTTCCATGCATGACTTATGGATGTTTGTAATAATATTCTGTGAGCATTTATATTTCATGTTTTTTTCACATGTACTAAGATATTTTAACTATTTCGACTGTTTTAGTGCTTACCTTGTTGGGAATGTGTTTTTATGGTTGTCATTGTTGTCTCATCATTGTGGACTACTCCGCAAGATACTAGACAAACCTTTCTTCCTCATTGGTTATAATGACCGTCACATCCATTGTGGACTATTCTGCTGGATGGTAGGTGAACCTTTCCCTATTCTTTGGTTTTAATGACTTCCACATCCACTGCGGACTATTCTGTTGGATGTTGGACAAACCTTCCAAGTTCACGTGTTTCTCTTCCTGGGTGGTACTATTACCTCTCACTTGGAGGCTCACTTTTTCACCCTTTTTTGTAGTCAAGGAACCTAGACACAGTTATGTTGCACATTCACTAGGCACACTCACCTTGCTTTTAGAAGGTACCACTGCAACACTCTCATGTGATAAAAGTTAGAGCCGAGGAAATGCTCTAAGTATATGGAAAGTAGGTGATCATATCAGATGGGACTCCTACACCAAACAGTGTGAGGCCTAATTTGGACCTCATATCGAGGAGATCCCTTGAATGTTGTTGTATCCAACACTGTCAACAGATGGCTGATATGATTCTAAATAGATGAGTTACCAATCTGACTCTTGGTATGATATCTCTTTAGATTCATAATGTCCATGTATCATTTGTGAATACCTCCCTAGTTAAGAGGGAGTATTAAAAAATGTGTAACTAGGTTTAGTACTCATAAATATGAAATGTACTTTTGATTTTGGTATTTTGTAAAATGAAAAAAATATATATTATTATTATTATTATTGGAGCATGGGTTTCATTCTCAAGGTATTCTATTTTAGAGTTCAAGCGCCCATTCACTTCTACTAGGGTTTGTCATAGGTCAATAAGTCAAAAGAGTCATTCTCATAAGTTGAAAACCCCTGCAAGAAAATTATAATTTGTAAGAATAATTTTTTTGTATTTAAAAGTGTTAAAATACCCTTCAAGAGAAATTCAGCCTAGTAGCTAAGAAGTAGTCCTATTTTGAGGAGCCACCTCCACCTTAAGAAGCCTATATAAGGCAAGGAACTCAACCTCCTTGGGACACATTCACTTCTCACTCATACAAGAAAAGGTGAAGCACAAGAAGTCTAGTGAAGAAGAAGGAGGATGAATAAAAGAAGATTTTGGGCTAATTCTCTCTCACATGTGCAAAGAAGGAAGGCTATAGTTTAGTGCTTCAAGGTCAAAATTATCTATCTACTAGAAGAGGATCAAAGTTTCTAGAAGAAGGGCCTAATAGGTCACCTACTAGACCTAGATAAGGAAAAAAGGCAAGTGAAGTCGTTGGGAGCCCTTGGAAGGCTAAATTTCTCTCACGTGTGTGGATACAGTAGCAGATGTAGGGGGTTGAAAATTTCAGACCTGTAGCAGAGGTTGAAATTCTAAAGATGGGAGTCGAAGTTTTGTTGTTGGAAGAGATTTGACTAGTTTTGGCTTGGACAAAGGAATCACATCATTTGGAGAGGTCAGACTTGGTCTTGGAAGGTTATTGGTCTTGGTCTAGAGGTCTTGGAAATTTTCAATTGAAAATACTATAAGAAGAGAAGAAATTTATGGGTTTTCCTCTCAAATGCAAAGGTTTGGCCCTGGCTTGCAACCTATATCATATTTTATTGTGTACTATTGTTCTTCTTGTTTTTTATAGTTATTTAATGATAAGAATGAACTTAATAGTAAGAGAAGAAGATAACAAGTAAGAAAAAATAAAAATATATCAGAAACAGTTAATATGGATAGAGAAATCATTCTAACTACTACCCTATAAATTTCTCAATACATTTAGTTATAGAGTCCACATTCAGGACTCATTAACTCTCCTCAAACTGAGTTCCCTCTAGAACTCCATATTTTCCACAACTATAAAAGAGAGTTCCAAGCTACGAAATCCACCTAGGCTCTCAAACTAGGATGCATCAAATCAAGTGTTGTTAGCCAAATAATAAAACTTCTGTCAGTTTCATATTCAACCTTAGAAGTCACTGATTAATAAATTACCAAATCATTCATTACCTTTATTTTATCCAAGCTATTAATACACACATATATCTACAAAAGTTGATAAGTTGACTTCATGGGTACCCACTTACCCATTATTGGATACATATTCAATACCTTTCACTGCCCAGGTTACGAAGACACAAAAAAGTCCTAGCTATTACTTGTCTAGGGTTTCCAAGTACCCTTCAATCCCTTGAACCAATCACTTTATATTCAAATTCATTAATCATTCTATTTAGTTTCATGTGACCTTCTAGGCTAAGGCATCCCCTTCTTTGATCAATAGTTCCTCAGGTGATCCATTTTTCCAAGGCCTTAATAAAAATCGAGAGTGTATAACTAAAAGGCTTGTTCTACATATGATTGTTGTCCACTCACTTTCATGAGTCAACATTGCAACAACCTTGATTATATTACTATATTAATAATTTGCATAAATGTTTTAGTCACATTGTCACTCAATGTACATTCATCATAAGCGTGCTCAATAAATTGCATGCATACACACACACATATATACAACACATAACTTATGGATCGTATTCATTTTCAATGATCAAACAACAAAGGAAAGGTTTTAGAAAGATTCCCCTACTTAGTGGCTATCCTGCTATATTTACTCGCCACCTTCACTTCACATCGTTGTACTTATTATAGTTAGACATGTACTTACAGACACCCCCTTTTGGTAGCTATTTATCCAAGTCCTTTTTGGAAAATAACCATGTTAGTGTTGAAGTCACAATGACTTATAACTTTTCGGGATGATTCATTTCCACAATTCCTGTAGCATTTCTCTGAATATCTGGGAAAGTCCTTCCACTGAATGTAGTTCATATTAGTTCAAATATAATATGATAAAATATAATATAAGAAAAACACAATTTTCCCCCTTCATCTTCCCCCATATAAAATATACAAATATTTTTACACAACATATTATATATGTAAGATATGTAATGTATTAAGTACTATATATAAAAAAAATTATATATGTATATACATATATAAAACATTTATATATGTATAAAATACTTGAAAATTAGACATCTTGTGTGCAAGCCTAGCCTTCTGAGGATAAAATTCACAAATTTCTTTTTTACATTTCCCACTCTATTGGCAATAATTTATTTTCTAAACATTTCTTGATCATTTATGTTCATCTTCAAGTGAATTTGAACCACATTTGAGCTCAATTCCACCACTGTAACTTTATCAAGTAATAGGTGAGTGACATTTTTTGTCAAAAAGTTGGCAAAAAATCAGATATTTTCTTATTTTTCCTTCAACTATTACCCAATCAATCCTATTGTTGAAACTTTCTCTGATACCACATTGTAATATCCCCAGCCACCAGTCAAGAACATTATGTCACCATAACTAATACTCACCAATTAGATTAGTTAATATTTCAACAAAATCATGCATAATCTCAAGATCCCATTGACTTCCCCAAAACTACATTGAATCCATTGATGTTCTACAAAAGCTTCATGGTTTATAATGTCTCATGAAAGAGTCCTTGCTCACAACCATAACCACAACCAAAACTTCATCAATTAAATCCACCAATAATTCCATTAATAACTCTATGGAAGATCACAAACCATAATTATCATTAACCTTTGCTCTGTCAGAGCCCACTTTATCTGGCACACATTATATCTAGGTTTCAACCTTAGCCATAAATATTTATACAGACGTATGAAATTTATAATTCCCATGATTGGGGTTTACAACAAACTCAGTGTACATATTTTGGCATGGATATTTACATGCATAAAACTGCACAACATAATTATAATTAATTACCATACCAATACATAACCCTGAAACTAGGATTTACCACATGAATCGTGACTTCACATATAAAATAATCTATAATTATTATATGTAACAATAGCGATTAGACACAGCCTCTCAACATTCCACCCTATCATAGACAGTGTGGTTTATCAATTTCAACCATGGGTTATCCCAAGTCGAGGTTGCAACTCCACAACAAATAATAACTGCAAATAACAATACACCCATGGTCGTGGCTCCAACCCAACGATCATGTTGTACAGGCCTCGAGGCACCCTCCATGTTAACTACCAAGGTGCCAACCCACATCCATGCTACTCGAGGATTCTGGGCACCCTTCAAGCCAACAAACCGACATAGCTCTACTTCTCCTAAACATGTTCCTAAATGATGCCTTACAACCATCCATGAAGTCCAAAGCCATCCAAGTCATCTCAGTAATGATCAATAAATCCCCATGCTAGTGGTAAATGCTTATATTTATATTTTTCCACAACATTTCTTTCCTTGCCATGTGGCACCCCTAAGGCCACACTCTCCCCATTTTCCCTTTCCACCAACATCTAACAAACAAATAAAATTTATCATAATTTTGGAGTCACACACCACCCCCTACTCATTCCATGGAGTGGGATTTGCAGCTAGCCTATTTTTATTTTTATTAAAATAAATTTAGACTACATTATACATTATATTTACAATGTAGGTCCTCTAACCACTTCAACTAGCACTGACACATACGCATGTGCATGTTGTCCCCACAAATAATCATATCTACAAGGGTACACATGCCACATATCATAAACACCTAGGAACCTAGTCCCACGAAATACATCTAGCTCACTAGCCTAATAACAATTTTATATATTTGCATTATAAACGACTGAGGATATTGTAATTTCAATATCATTTGTTGATTTGAGTTTTATTTCAAATATATATTGAGAGAGTGTGAGGATTTTAGTTCATTTTGAAAAGGTGAAAAAAATATTTCCCCTTCTTTAATCAGAGTTAATCAAGTAGAAAATTGAAATTTTCGTTGTAGTTTCATCTATTTGGATTGTGAAGCATCATAAAAAACACACAAAGTTTCACTCCTTACCCTTTAAGAAACAACATCCATTAAGGACAGAGAATGTCATATAAAATCAATTTGAACTTTCTCTTTTTTAGAAACCCAAGTTTAGTCAAGATTTAGGGACTTCGAATATGATTAAAGATCAAACTCCCCAAGGTGAGGAAATGTAAATTAGAAGCAACTAGATAGTATGAAGTCCAGTAATTTCTTATAGAATGCTTTAGGAAAGATTTTCTAACATAGGAGGTAAGCACATGGTTCCATTGGTAAAGAAGGAAAGAAAGCATTTGTTAAAGTGGTAAATGAAAGATGTCCACCTAATTTCAACCCTCCTTTAACTTATCCTATAGACCCTATACTCATAAAACTAACTAAAATTCTTGGTGAATCCTTTTCACCACTTGATATTACTCAAAAACATTTGAGTGGTACTGACACTTCCATCATAGGCAAGCCAACCACCTCATCACCAAGAATTACTTAAGGAAGCTTGGTGATTTCATCATGACTTCGATTAGTGTGATAGGAACATCCAAAACTACACCTAACACATCTATAATCTCATCTTGGGGAATGTCATTAGCTTTATTTTTTACTCCTTCGATTCCCATCAATATTTCAATGATTTCACCTCAATTGGATTTATATTTGGTTGATTTAGGACATTAATAGAGTTCATAATCTAGAGTTGGTTGGTCTCCACCTATTTCTACTACCCTAGTAGTGAGTTCAATAAATATTATATCCCCTTTCATATGGAGCATTCTAGTAGGTTTTTCATATGTTCCTAGTAGCATTGGGTGTAGTAATATTTTTAGAGGATTTAATTTTGATTGGGGTGGTCAATCATTATAAAGTACACATTTTCCTAGGAGCACAATTGTTTCTAGAAGTGCCCATGTGTTTGGGGAAATGTCCCTAGAAGTACCTCTTTATCTAGACTTGCCCCCACCTTTTGGGATACTTTATCCTCTATGAATAATCATCCTAATACCAACTATGGGATAGTTGGGATTCATTCCTTTGCTATTACTTTGGTCCCTAAGGGAAATCCCCATGGATGAATTACTTCCTTTTCTAGTAATTTTATTACAGGATCCAAAAACCTATGAGAAATAATCTTTATAGGAATTCTTCAAACTCATAAAATCATAATATGTTGGGGCCACTAGGTTTGTTCGGTATGTGTTCTTTTCCCTAGGAATTGATTTACTAATCACACTTATCATTATCAACATCTATCAGTTTATTAGATTTCGTAAAAGCATACCAAAAAATATGTCATGAATTTACATGGTCAAGTAGTCCCTTTAAATTTTCTTTCAGTATAGAAAAAATTAATGGAAATCTAGGAGAAAACCCTAAATTGTACAACACCACTTATCATTGGTGTTTGTAACATCCTCCTCCCACATCTACCCAAGTTAACCAGTCCACTAGGCTAAACATGTGATGAGAGGCTACTTCAATATGATTCAACCTCCTAGATCACCTTAAGGAAGTGGAACTGACACAAGAAAACCAATCTAAGCTTTTGCACATACCAAATAACCTACAAGAACCAACTAACCCTTCTAGGTGATCAACCCCTGCAAAAACATGATACTTCACTACCCTAGATCCTCAGTCACTCGCATGAAATGGGAATTCATGTGGCCGGGGCCCTACAGCCACTCTCACAACATGGCCATGCAAGCGAATGGGGTCTTTTTTAGCTAGTTCTGAGCCTGTGACCCTAGAATCCACGCCAATGTTTCAAGGCCATGACTCAGGCCATTGCCCAAAACTCCATGGAACTTTCAGGAATGAAAAGTAACATCAAAGAAATGATAGAAATGCAAATAATTGAACAAATACTTGATCGGATCGCTACTAGACATGATATGCATTTCGTCAAACATGTTACAAATATACATTCTTCCAGTCATAACAATAGATCTAAGTATAGGAGTCTCGTACTTATTTGAGAATCACTAAGAAGAATTCATGCCTTATCATATTAGTTGCATTATCATCTATTAGCTCATATATTCATTGTATATTCATTTAAAAACCAAAACATGATGAGTTCCGTATATCATCACTATCATAAAAAAAATATCATAACCAGCATATAACCAACAGAAATATCAAGGATATGTCAACCATAAATGTCTCATGTAAACTAGTACATTTTCTCATAAAATACCAAGGTGAAATAGTTCTCATTAATGAATGCAAAATCCAATCGAGTATGGGACTACCACATTCCACCCAACCATAGATTGGTTGAGCCAAGTCTCACTTCATTCAATCACCCCCATGTCATATTCCACTCATGAATGTAGGACTTATCACCAAAATGAACCAGGGATTCCTGAGGCTACACCACCTCACCCTCAATAATAGAACTAGGTTGTTATAGACATATTTGGTCACTGCAACCCCAATCACATATGTTGATAAACCAAGGGCTCTTAAACCCCTAAAAGTGTTGTTGCAAACCGTAAAGGATTAAGGTCAGCTGATTACATCATTTCCCGGAAATTCTCCCTAAAAACCTACTCAAAACTAGTCAAAACTGGACCATACAGACTGCTCCATGTTGAGGGTGCAATGCATCTCACCTATTACACACAAGGGATGCGATGCATATTGAAAATTCCTTTTGTGGGGTGTGATGAGCAAGAGCGGACAAATGGTAGAGGTAGTTTGCTAGGTGGAAAATGAGAGAATCTTCTAGAAACTGCTCATATGACACTTGCCTCTCTGAATTCGCCCAGGGATGAGTAAGATATCATGAAATATCCAAGAGGAACCAAGAACTATCAGTGAAATGACACTAATCAAAAACCTAGAAGTTGACTCACCCCACGCAAAGATATTTATATGGATCCCTCATCCCAGAGATCCAAGGGCTGGAATTTTGTAATTTGTAAGGAAGTGTTGTTTGTTTCTCTTTGAGATATTGTATTGTTGGGTGATCTTTCTTTTCATGAGATGAAGAGGGCTTTCATACTGGGGGGATGATGCTGGATCAGATAGCTAGGTTGTAATCCTCTCTTTTACTTCTACAATCAATAAAGCTATTTGAGTTTTCCTCCATATACTTGTGTACTTGTCGGTATTGTATTTGTGTATGCATTTGTATGGTTAATGTACATCTGATTCTACATTGTTTATGGCATTATAGATCTCTATGCTTTGATGGTATTTTGATGCTTTGCCTCTACAGTTGTTCTTTGAAGTGGGACAAGTGTGAAAGGAGTGTCGAAGCTCTATCAAAGGAGAGAGGAAACAAGCAAGGAGCCAAGCGAAAGACTAAGGTTGGTGCTCTTTGCTTCTCTCTTATCTATCTCCCATAAAGGAAAACAAAAGTTACTTTGAATTGTTTGTTTCTAAGATAGCTACCTGTCTTAGTGGGACTAGCAGATCTGAATAAACGCTAGTTTTCCTAGAAACAAAATGGTGAATCCACTGGGGAGCGAATATTTTGTTTGTTTGTTACTGTTGTTTGCTTTGTAAACTTCAGACGGAGCCTGAAGTTAAGCCAGCTAGCCTTCAAATTGTTTTTTCTATGCAACTGCAAAGTAGATCAACGCTGCTTTAGTCAATCTCCGGGTTGGTTTATGAACTGAACATCTGACTTGCAAACTCCTAAGTGCCTTGGTGGTAGCTCAATAACCTCATAAGATCATACCCCTATACTTTGTGTTTATTGTCCATCATAAGCTCATCCTAAATCACTGAACTTAGCTACAAATTATGAGTCAAAACCAAGCTCAGTCTCATCCCTGGACCATCGCACTGCCTCTCATTGGCAGTCTGGATGCATTGCACCTCTCGTGTGCTACAGGTGAGATGCATCCTTGTTTCCCTTAAGGACAGGGGTGATGATTGAATGAGACTGTTTCCCTCTCTAGATTTTAGTTTTTTCTTCATTGTTTTCAGCTCTATTTAGAAGTTTTGCTGCTTATGATCAGTATATCATTGTTGAAGCCTTCTTGCTTTACATTATTCAAACTCCATTGATAAGGAATTGCAAATGTTTTTAATGTATTTTTCATCATTTACAGTCCTCCTTTGCAAAAAGTAGCTTAAACAAATTGTTGTCTTTTGATTCGAAAGTGTCGCAACTATCATTCTTAGTCAAGAAAAAGAATGTCGTAAAGTCTTCCACTTTTAGATAGTAAATTGTACATTTTCATTGTATTTGATTTGAATTGTCAATATTTGAAGTGTTGAAAGCAGTTTGCTATTCGAAATTGAAAGTTTCGTCTTAGTCTTCCTTCTGTTTTTTTTTTAAGAAACTGTTGAAGTGTTGCTTTGAAGAAAAGTAGTTCGGATCTGTACTTAGTTTTCTTTTTGGCATTCAAACATTAAGGAAACGGAAAAACAAATAAATGCATGTGCATTTGCATTTAGACTGCATGCAAAAATTGATTTAGGAAAAGTGCATTTAGTGTGTGCTCTTTGCTCTCTGTTGAAAGAATCATTCTCTTCTTTCCTTAGTAGCTAGGATTTTCATTGCTAAAAGAAAACAAACGATTGTTTATCATTTTAGATTGCATATTTAGGAATTGTACATCTACATCACGTGGTGAACCTTGAAAGGCAAACTTCTTAAGAAAGATCAACTATAAA